>LKNJ01005310.1:22883-37343 GCA_002120245.1 Maccullochella peelii
AAAAGAAGACCCTTTTTTTTCCTCATATTTTTCTTACACTGTGAGGTTTACAGTGTGTTTACTATCTTCACCATATTCTTATAATTAAATAGACAGCAGATTAACTCCCATTACTTTAGGCCAAACACCAAATCTATTAATTTTTGCATTCATTCTATCAAAAACCAGGAAGTCAGTGAAGCATTTGACTTCTCTCAGGGAAGCCACTGTACCAAATGACTGTTTGTTGGTTTGGATGATCAAGGCGGATTGTGTTTGCAACCATACGGTTTTAATTTTCAGCTCAGCCAGTGGCCTGAAGGCTGAATCAGTTTCTCTGTTATGTTATTTTATATGTGTGCCTTTAGTTCTGAATGTAGAAGTAGGCACTGGTCTAACAGAGCTCAGAAGGTCCACTTGACCCTCTTGTCGTCTGTTTGCATCGACGTTAGTTTTATGGTCAGAGGTGTAAATCAGTCAATTGGTAATCAAGTGCTTAGGCAGATTCATGGGTTTAGAGGCTGCAATGTCTGCACTGGATTTATTCACCATGAAAAGATAAGATTCAACATTAAAGGCTCAGGGTTTGCTCTCCATTGCTAAAAATATCAAAGCTAGCCATGGGCTAGTTCTGCACCTAAGACAAAAGTAAACTTGTATACTGGTTCAACTTGAATAATTTATTCAAAGCCTTCTCATGAGATGTAAAAGTGGTAAACTAAGTTAACTGAGGAAAGAAATAGTTTGACATTTTGGGCCATACTCTTATTTGCTTTCTGGTGGAGAGTTGGATGAGAATTGATACTACTCCCATATCTATGTTAAATATAAGGATGCAGCCAGTTAGCCTAGCTTAGCACAAAGACTGGAAACGAGGGGAATAGCTAGCCTGGCTCTGTCAAATGGTAACAAAGTCCACCTATCGGCATCTCTAAAGCTCCTGCTAGAGCCGCATTTGTACCAGAACTGGTAAAATATAAAACTGCTCTAAACTTCATCATGGTTAGCATTGTTTACATGGCTTAATTTAACATGTATTTGATGACGTCATGTATGTTTTCTTTAAAACAACAAAATATGAGTCTCTTGAGAGTTTAACTTTCAAACCATGCATGCTAGGAAGTACGCTAATATGCTAATCATGTTTCTTTAGAAACTTAATTTGAAGGAATAGTTTTAGATTTTGGGAAATACTATTTGATAAATTGATACCACTCACACCTGTATGCTAAACATAAAGCCACAGCCGGTAGCCAATTAGCTAAGCTAAGGCAGATGTTTTACTTTTGGACAGAGCCAGGCTAGCCGTTTCCCCCTGCTTCAGTCTATAGGCACAACTAAGCTAGTTGCCTGCTGTCTATAGCTTAATATTTAGCATACAGACACGAGAGGGTTATCAATCTTCTCATCTAACTCTCTGCAAGACAATTCTAAAATGTCAAACTATTCCTTTCATGAGTCCATGAGCACTTCAAATCAGAAGAATTTAAATGGCTCTGAAAATGAAAACTAGAAATTTTCAGTTGAAATGTATAAACGTATGTATTTACATTAAGTTAATGATGAAAGAATATTGCTGTATGTTTTACATTGTATAGCATTTGAATTTGCTGTAATAATCTGCACTTGCTTATAACATTAGCTCGACTTCTTGATAAGTCTTGATCTGTAGTTATCTTGTTTTTTGTTTTTTTTGCTATAGTAAAGACTGCTATGATGACGTAGTCAACTGTAATTCACAGGTCTATACAGTAAATTATGAATCTCCCTTCACTTCTGAGACTAATAATGTGATGACAATAAATAACAATAGGCTGACATCTCATTCCGTTTTCCATCACCCAGGCCTTCAGCGGTACAGAAGTGAGATACACAAAAGCGAAGTATCCACATCAATCTCATACACACATGCAGATGCTGCTCAACAATCTCCACCTGCCTCGCCATGTCTGCCAAATTAATCTGTGTGAGGAGATGAGTTTAGGATGAATTCATCTCTGCTGGATGAGAGAGCAGCTCCCATATGTTGGGCCTGCTGGGAACCTGAGAGCCGTATCCTTATTTCCCCTGAGGCGGCAGTCGGTGTAACCCAGACCGAGGCATAGCGGCACTAAATGGAGTAGAGATAGGGGAGCGTTATCTGTGGAGTCTGCTGAGAGAGCGTGCGCGCGCACACACACACACACACACACACACACACACACACACACACACACACACACACACACACACACAGAGGTTCATATCCTTAATGTGACCTGCTTCTCCTTATGTTACCTGGTGTTAAGATAGCTTCTTATCTTCTGTCTGAGAGACGGTGGGGCATCTGAGGTGAACTATACTGTTGAAGATGTTGCCTTGAATTTAAATCGACAAAGAAGAAGAACAAAGCAGCACACAATGTCCAAGACGAGCAGTCCCATAGAAATGTGTAAAAAGTGGATTACATCTTGGCAACACAAATATAACATTTATGACTTTTCATCATGAACAAAATGAGAAGTTAGAAGCTTCACACAAGTATTCAACTGCATTGCTTCATTTTATGCAGGCATTCATGTTATGGGGGAACTGCAGTGTGGGGTGATAATTATCTGTGGGTTCGTCCATACAAGTGACCCCTTTCACTTTTTTCACTACACATTAAAATAAAGATACTGATAAGTGTAGCTTTAAAGTCACGGTTATTAACTTATAGTATTGGTCCATGAGCAACTCACTGAACCCCAATACCTCCCGATGATCAGGTAGGTGACTTGCATGGTAGCTCCACCACTGTCGGGGTGGGTTATGTGTGTCGGGGTGGGTATGTGTGTGAATGGGTAATTGAGAAGCAAACTGTTAAGCGCTTTGGCTAAAAGCACTATATAAATGCAGTCCATTTACCATTTAGTGGAAGCTGCAATTAATAGGGGACAAAACATATTGCCCTCTATCAAATCCATTATTTTCTATGTTGAGACGCCTCTCGGTGCATTATCACACATATACCACAGCCACTTACCAAAGATAACAAGCTAATATAGAGTGAGTGTTGATTTAGAACAATGATCCAGCTGTTTAAAACAGCTGTAGTTGGTTGAGGTCTCCTAATGCAGTGGTTCCAAACCTTCTTTGTCTGATGTATCCCCACAGCCCTAGATGGACCTAAGTATCCCTTTATCATACCCCTTTGATAGAAGGAATGGCTTTATGGTATTCAATGGTATTTTTTTTTTTTTTGTAGTTTAGTGTTAGTTCAACAAACATCGTGCCAGCCAGTTGGAGGCAATTATTGTCCATAGTGTAAAGGATTTTACTCATTGCCAACCACAGCCAGTCAGTGTAGTCTGTAATTGAAAGCCACATAATGTAGTATGTACTAAATGAGAAATGAATATAAAATGGGCGTGGCTCAAATGTTGACGCTTTCAATCTTTTTGTGACCAGACCACTGATGTAATTTATGTTAAGAATCTGAGGAAAATTATAAATGGATTTGTCAGTAGAATAAAATGGGCAGAATTCTAGCCATTGCAATGTTAAGCCTCCAGCAAACACAAGAAACAGAGGAGCCATACTGGCCCTCATATATTATACTCAACACAGCCATGTCTGGATATGCTCAACTTCTTTTGTTATGCTACAGCTGTAAAACAGCACAGTACCATATGGAAGATATCATACATCCAATGCCAGATTTGAGTTTCTCAGAATTATCTCCAAGCATAATTTCCTTTTTGCTCTTTACCCCCATGTAAGAAGTATTACTTCCAATAGTGACTTTGATCAAACTGTCATCTTTTAATTATTTCACTCTGATAAAACTTTCCCGGATCATTTTACACATTTTGAAGCATGAAACAAATTCTCAGCCTTGACCCTGATCACATGGACACATGTCCATATATGTCTTTTACTGTAGACATTCATAACTCATACTTGCCAAACTGTGATGGGGAAAAACATTACATTGAGATATACATCTGAGCACAGACTAAACACAAGCTAATGATTTATCATGTAAATATTATGGCACAGCGGCAACAAAGCTAATTCCTATATGAATAATTGGTAAGCTGTGGCATGACACTACATAAATCAACAATGGAAACTTAACCCTGCTTACCCTGCATAGTGTTACTCCACAAGAAAATCAGATATAACTAAGATTTCTGATAGCCATCTAATAGACAGGAAATTAGATGTAGGAGTTTTGTGCCAAACAAAGCAGAAGCCAAAAAACAAACGGGTCAAACAGGCCTATTTGTTTTTTCTTCTCTGTTAAAGTCATTCGAGCTCTGTTTGGGTGCCTGCAGTCTGTAGGACAGAAAATGAAAAAACACAAGCGCAGAGACGGACAGACATTCGGTATAGACGCAAACAAGCTCGCACACCAACACAGAGGCTGGAGCATGATGAATGATGTTTGCGCTCGGGAGGTTGCACTTCATTAGGGGGGAGGACAAACTTTGTGCCAAGTTCAGTGCTCTGTTTATCCTTTCTGGTCTCTGACGAGCCAGCGGAGACACTGGGAAACAATGTGAGTCTCAACAGAGGGGGCATAACGCATCCGTGACTGGGCCAGATGCTCTCACACTCTTTACTGTATTGTATGTTGTCCACATGGGTCCCTGAAAGTTAGGCGGTCATCATTGCGATGATGGATAACCTATAAGGACTGGAAGTCAAGCTGGGTCTCATGTTTCTTTCTATGTTTATTATTGGACACTGTGTGGAATCTTCCATCAGCAGACCTGCCTCAGGCCGTGTTACAGAGAAATGAGCCTGCACTGGCAATGTTTGACTAATCAGCCACATCGGGGATTATGTTGATTATTAACGCGCAATGTATATCTAGTAGTAAATGTGTGTGGAGCTAATATAGCTGCTGCTGCTTACACAGCTCTGTGCCTCAAGTTGGCATGTGACCAACATAATTATAACAACTTGCACATGTCATCATGGAGGTCTCAGATTGTTTGTAACACCTTAGGCCTTTCTTAAGCTGTGTTCTTGTCTGTGCTTGTGTTCTTGTGGAAACGTCATCAGTTACTTGCCAAGTACTGTCCCAACTTGAAGTACGCATTTAGCCAAAAAGTGTTCTTGCTCCTCCCATTTTATTGAGGGTGCTTTGGGAGCTGACTTATGTGAACTTGGGGAGTATCTCAGCATGCCTTTCACATCAACCAGCGGCAATGGTGGAGAATTGAGGCCTGGTCACACCAGCATTTAAATCCTGGTATTCCGTATCAATTAATTCCAATGGAAACGCGATTAGTGGATTTGCACGCAGGAGTGAAGCAAAACTGTGCACATTTTTCATGATGAGTTCAACTTTGAGCTTTGACTTGTGAATTCGCACTGTTGACCAATAGCAAGTTGTCTTGACAGAGCTGACCTTTGAAGGAATGGAGAGCCAGCTTCCTCCATCTTGTTTATCACAGCTTTTTAGCGGCATTGCACCATCCACTTTTATTCAATGTTACAAATATGTCTTTTGAAAAACACTCTGCAAACTTATTTTCCTGTTAGCAATATTGTTATACCGGAGTGTTTTATTTACCCTCTTAAGTAACTCTGAAATGATGTACAATCCTGAATACAAAACAAACATTTCTAAGATAAACATAGATCACAGAGTCAAAATCTAATATTTATTAATGCAAAATGTTTTTTTCTGAAGGTAAAGCTGAGGTTTACATTTGC
The DNA here is from genome assembly GCA_002120245.1 of Maccullochella peelii. Taxonomy (NCBI): domain Eukaryota; kingdom Metazoa; phylum Chordata; class Actinopteri; order Centrarchiformes; family Percichthyidae; genus Maccullochella; species Maccullochella peelii. The sequence goes on from LKNJ01005310.1 coordinate 28,551, forward strand.
CATTGGACAGTTAACATTGTACAAGAACTTGAGAAAGGTATTTTGTATACACAGTTAGTGTTATGAGGGAAAATAACATTGTTCTACATTTGTAGATTTCTTTTGGATGGATACATTTCAGCAAAGTGAAAGTGTAACAGACCTTTGTTGCCTTGGTCACTGCTTGGTTAGCAACAAGGTACTTTGGTGGCACATTGAAGTTTCAAGTTTATTATTTGTCATGTGCAGTCAACACAGGGATCAGCAGTGCAATGAAATGTGTTGGACAAAAGTCGGTCAGCTCAGCAGTATAACAACTCTATCCATCCATCCATCCAAAATTATTGTGGTGGCGGGGTGTGGTTGGAGAGCTCAGCTGCAGAGGAGAGGAGATGGGGGAATGGCTCAGGGAGACAGCACCAGCAGTCTAAGTAGCACAGGTGAAGATGATGTGTAATCAGGACCTTTTGTTCTTTAGTAGTGGCGCAGGCTGAGGAGAGGGTCACACACAGAGACGCCAGATCTGGACGGAGGAGAAGCATTCTCTGGAAAGAGGAAGAAGGTATTTGAAGTTGTGGACAGTACGGGGAGAGCTGGCCAGTCCCGAGACGCCGGGCATTGGATCAGGAGGCCAGCAAAGTGTATGTGAATATAATTAGTGACAGTGTATTGCACAGTGAGTGCAGATAATGCCCAGACGGAAGTATATCTTTGAGTTCAGTAGCCTGATGGCCTGGTGGTAGAAGCTGTTTTTGAGTCTGGTGGTGCGTGCAGCCATGGTCCTGTACCTTCTACCAGATGGTAGCAGGGATAACAGGCTGCGTGCTGGGTGGCTGTGGTCCTTGATGATGTTGTGAGCCTTCCTCAAGCATCGCTGGTGGAGGATGTCCTGAATGGCAGGAAGTCTTTTTCTGATGGTGTGCTGTGCCACAGACACTACTCTCTGTAGTGCTTTGCGACTGTGGGCAGAAGAGTTCCCTTACCAGACTGACACAGCCAGTCAGCAAGCTCTCATTGGTGCATCTGTAGAAGGTAGTGAGGATGTTGGATGTTCATACCAGACTTCCTAAGTCTCCTTAGGAAGTAGAGCCGCTGACGAGCTTTCTTGACCACAATGTCTGTGTGTAGGCTCCAGGAGAGGTCCTCAGTGATGTGAACTCCGAGGAACCTAAAGCTGCTTACCATCTCAACCACAGCGTCTCCAATGAGAATGAGTCTAATGGGTTTATACCTCTGCCTCCCCTGTAGCAGCCACCAACACAAATCAGGTGTTGAGTGAAACAGATTTTCTGAGGCAGTGTTGCTGTGGAGCACAGTATCATTCAGAAAACAATGACATGCAAAGTGGAGTAGCTTGTTCCCCTGACAGTGAACTGAAAAGTGAAACATTTGCCCTGTTGTTTGGTTTTCTTCATCCACAGGAAGCGGTGGAATAAAATGTAACAGGGAAATATAGACAACATAGTCTCTCTTGTTCCTTTGTTGTCAACTGGTATACAGCATCACTGACCTGTGTGGTCATCATGAGTGACTGTGAGTGAAAAGCCTGACGTGAACGTCAGTGAACACATGTCACAGGATTTCTGGGTATTGACGTTTTCAGTAACCTCACTGACCTTTATAGTTTCCAAATGTTGTGCTGCAAATGTTTAATTTGTTCCTTATTTTACAGGGTCAAATCAGCTTGTAAAGGGCTGCATGTTTATATGGATGTATGTTTGTGCTGTAGGTACTCCTGCGTGTGTGTGCGTGCTGCGTTTGTGTGTACTTTTCATTTCAAACAATGACTGAAGACATATTAGCCTTGGAGGCAGAGCAGCGATCATGCTCCAGCAGCTTGTCCGGACGTGAGGTCATAGGAAGTGTGTGTCATATTTAAGGACCTGTCAGCTGGTTTCCCAGTGACACCTCCTGCGGCAATAGTGTCACCACACCTAATGAGTCCTCTGGCCTCCTGGGACGTTTTCACGGGGTTTTAGTCCAAATAGAGGAAATGACTTGGTTGTGACCCTCCTCCCCTGTACTTTGCTAGGCCAAACAAGAGGCCGCAGAGACTCTGCAAACCTTCCAAACACTGAGGACAGAAAATGTGAATTTTCTCATGTTGAAAATAATGATTTCTGAAAGAGTTTTGTGACTTTGTGAATGTAATGAAACAGTTTTTCAGTTTCTTGGCAAGAACTGTCAGCTGATTTTACAAGCCTTTTTTAAACTTGTTCCCTGCCATTTTTCAGTTTCTGGACTGCATTCTAGAGACTGTCCTACCAGCTAGCTCCTTATTTTATTAAGAAAAAGCATTGAATTCTATGAGAGTCCATAATGCCACTTAGTTTCTGCAGATTTTTAGCCACGCTAGCAAGCGTGGCTTTAGGGAAGGCACTGTCACTTGGTCAGTTCATCACTTTGGTCCAGTCTGAAATAGCTCAACAATTATTTATTGGTTTGCCATGACATTTTGTACAGACATTCATGATCCCTAGAGGTTACGCGCTAATGACTATGGTTATCCTCTGACTTTTCCTCTAGCCCCATCATCAGGTCAAACTTCCAGTTTGTCCAATACTTCAGTTAATGACCAAATACCTGCCAAACTAAGGACATTCCCATCAATCTCAGCTGTACTTGAGGGCTAATGAGCAAATGTTAGCATGCTAACAGGCTAAACTAAGATGGTGAACACCCAAACCTTTTGGGTGCAATTTGTTAGGGCGATTTTTGACATGTTACTTGTCTAGTTTAATGGTCTGCCTCCTCGAAAATTCAACTCGGTAAATAATTAACCTGTAAGGCGCAATTCAACGTGCGCAAATAGGAACTGGCAGTTGGAGTTGGGCCAAGTATTATAGTACAAAACAGGGCAAATGACAATCAAGCAGTCTTTAGTGGCTGCTATTCGATCGAATGGCACTGAAAAGCAACGTCAATTCATGAATCATATTTGAGAACTAGACCAAAAACTGTATGTGCAGTTGCACCCTGATCATTTAATAGCATAGTTATATTCTCCCCACCTGTTTGTTCATTTAGAGGCTGCCAGCGGAGGCGTCCTAAACTGAAAATTCAGTGTAACATGGATCCTTGAAGTTTTTACGATGTCCTCCTGTGGAGCACTTGCATACTTGTGGTCCACCTGTTTCATGAGTCTCGCCTTTCTCTGACCTCTTTCAACAATGTGGTGTTTTCTCTGGCTTGATGTTTTTTTGCTGTTGCAGTTTTTCCATAAACTGTAGCCTACACACTGTAGTGTCAGGATGATTGGTGCTGGAACCAGTATGTCTGGCACAACAATCATTTTCTGTACAAAGTTTCTTAAATCACATGTCCTACCCTTTCTACTGTTTAGTTTAACAATAACCAAACCTCTCCATGTTGACCGAATGCTCTATAATTGTGCTGTATTTAAACATGAGTCACTGTCTGGATGAATAAGCCATTTATACACATAAAAGAAGAAGTGTATCTAATGAAATATGCTATGAAAGAAAGCACATTGGTTGATAGTTTACAGGAAGAAGAAAAATGCACCAATAAAAACACAAATAGACTAGACCAAATACACATGGAAAGAAACTGTTTTTTTTTTTTGTTTTTTTAAACAGTAACTCTTTTTGGCGATGTTTTTTCCTTCCAGCTGATATTTTTCTGCACCAATGTCATCAGGACAAATTCTTTCATAATTATCAGTGGAAAAAAAGAGATTCTAATTGAGATGAATGGCTTTTATTTGACAAGTCACAGAAACAGCAGCGAAAGCAGAGACCCATATCTTGAAATGCATAACTTTTCGCCAGTGACGCTGCAGCTCGCCACTAATGTCAGCCTTTCATCTGCCATCTCTGCTGATAGGAATATTTCCCCACCTCGGCAGATAAACTTAGGCATAAAAGTAATGACTGTAGCAGTAATTACCTGATGCAATCTGAATCCAGAGCTATTTTCACCGCATCCCACATGGTGGATATAGAGCAATGCAAGGTGGTTTTCTTTCAGTCAGGCAAGATGTATGGTGTATAAAGGGGAGCGCTCAGATATGATCAAATGGGAAAACAATGCAGGTCATGTAGCGTGATGGTCCCAGTTGCTGGTCTCGTTTTTAGAATCAATTTACCCAGACTGAGGAGTTGTTTCTGTTCAGGATGACCAGAACTATTCTTTTTTTTCTACTGGGAATATGAGAATGACCAGACCCTTAAACAGGGTCAGTCATGGTCTATGAAGTCTCAACATTGTCAGTGTTCTTTGAGGTCTCTGTTTGTCTGTACTGATGCTTGAAATATAGAGTTGTCCTTTTGTGACATTCTGATCTGACTGTTTGAAAAGGAAAGCAAATAACATCAAATGTCATTTCATTTTCTCCTTTGCGTTATCTGTCAGTTGGAAAAAAAAATAGCAGTGCCTGTAGACAGAGTGACCTTAATGATTAACCCATCAAACCAAACAACAAATGAAAGAAAAGCACAGCAACAAAAGACAGGAAACATTTCTTGGGATGAGCTGGTGTTGAAAGAACAAAAACAACTTGAAGATCTGTCTGACTTTGCCCCGGTGGTCCACATCCAGCTTTTAAAGATGCACAACAAGCTGAGTGCAGAAATGTAGTTTTCTCTGATGCTCCAGCAGTTCAGAGCAGTGATGGATGGTTTCAGTCTGGATAATATATGGTGAGTGTTGTTGTCAGAAATGGAATCTGTTAGAATGAAGTCATCCTGTAAACGGCAAATTAGGGTTTGGCAGGGAAAAGTTCCAGTGTTCATTTGAATATTGCAACATCTGGCTTCCTCCTGACACAAAGGCAGCATGTTTACATATGTGTCCTACAAAAGAGGGTGAAGCTTTGGTCAGTGGCTTAAAATCTACTCTTCACTCCTTTCCTACAATATCATTAATATAAAGAGCTTCACTTAAAACATTTTATCTGCAGAAACATAACAGATGGCATTTTCAAATACTAGATCGATTGATCGATGGAGAGATCGAGAGAGAGAGACATCGCTCTCTAGCTCTCCACATGCAACTGTATACATCCAACATCTCCAAAACCTGGTTTTCAATGATCCAACGGCTTATTTCCATCTTAATTAATGACCATATAAAGCTTAACCACCCACAAATTTTCCGCCCACAAAAAATCGTGTCCTGTTTCCACTCATGTAAAGCTGAGCAGGCACTGTACAGATTTAACACAATTTTAACTAATGTTAGAATTGGGCCTTATTTGAGCAGACCAGTCTTCCCAGGAATTCGGTGCATATTGGACCTCACAATTTACCCAATGCCAAAGTTCTGTGCCAATGCAGGAAGTCGTGCACCTTTTTTATGTAGTGAGGGTGTAGAGTTCGGGGTGGTGGATGCAGTGTGTCAGTCTTTGGATTAGGGAGAGTGGCGTCCTGTCACAGACCTGCAATTAATGTTATGCAACCTTTTCATCGACCGTGACAACTATATTTCTCTGATTTTAATCAAGTGTTTTAGTTGCTTAACCCCAAATTGCACACAATGATTAGGCCAGTACTTTGCACAGTAGCTTGCTGCCATAGGGATGTGTGTGTGTGTGTGTGTGTGTGTGTGTGTGTGTGTGAGAGAGAGGCAAAAATTGTAATGTGCTTTTGATAAATGTGCCATATAAATGCAGCCATTTACTTGTCGATTTAAAGTCGATTGGGGGTTTTGTGTTTATTCAGGGCGAGCATAGAAGGGTGATTTCAAATGTGTAGTATGATTTAAACATGATTGACAAGATTTATAAAATTGTACGTCTCACCTTTTAATATATTTTTAATACATTTTAATAGACTGAGGATACCCAATAAAAAGGGTAGAGGCCTGACAAAGTGAGATCCACTGGTCCTCCAGGTTGGGGGTTGGGCACAAGGCTAACAACCCAGTCCCGTAGGAAAAAAAAAAACTGAGTTTCTCATGAGTTCCTTCTGCTATAACTCAAGATTAAAAGAGACTGGGATGTGAATATATGAGATGTCATATGAGACAAATTATCAGCTTCGATAATATCACCCCACTAGTTTACCCAACTCTGCCAAGAGTCCATGTATAGGAAAGAACAAAGAATACATTGCAAGAAGCAAGACTCATTATCTACAACAGGAGAATGTGTATATAAATCAATGCAGTGCTATTACTTGAACTATCTCATGGGCACGTAGTTTGGATCAGAATGATAGGAAACAGATAACCAATCATGAAGTGAATTAGAGACAGGCAGACACCCAGACTGATTTGGCTGTGGGAACAAATCAAGGGATCGATGTGCATTATGTTTATGAATACAAACCGCTGCTCTCTGGCGGGCCAGTCGGGCAGCTTTGGATTGAAATCAGAGAGTGCATGCTGCACACTCATTATCTGCCTTACAAGACACAAAGAGGCACCTGCTTGCATGCACACACAAATCTGTAGATTGACAGATGCAGTGTGGGCGTACTTGAACGCACAATTGGATAAAGAGGGAATTGGAGCAGGAGCCTTTTTATTGGGTTCATTAGATCCTACCTCAGGGCAGAGTTTCTAAAAATAGTCATAAAATAATCAAAAGGTTTTCAATTAGCCATTTAGGTGTGTTTTTCAAATGAATGTTTTACCTTTTGTGGTTGCAAATTACTGATTTTCATGTAAAGAACCACACTTTAGTATATTTGAGCCTATAAAAATTAAGCACACCTTGTCTATAAAAAAAAGCATGACAAAAATTTCATGTTCTACATTCTAGTAAAATACTCGATTGAGCACTGTGGTGCAGCATCGACTGAAAAGCAAACTCATCAATAGAAAATGCAAGGAAATGATGAGAAGAAATGGGCACTTAAGACCAACCATTGAGACAAAATGGATTACAAAATTAAACCATGTCACATAATATAGTGTTTTGATCTTGATAGGTATACTTCATTTTTGTGTGCCTGGTGAAGAATTATTGTACGGAAGGTCATAGTCACTTCACTCTGCTGTTGCCTTTATCTACTCCCTCCCAATTCATCCACACCCTTTCCCGCATCCACATCCCTCCATGTAACTTATTCCATTGACAGGGAACCCCCCACCACACACACACACACACACACACACACACACACACACACACACACACACACACACACACACACACCAAAAAAAACCAAGCAATCGAACTTCCGTTAAGTGCTGATGTCCCAAAATTACAGCCCAGATTACTGAGCAGAAAAGACTAGCTGTAGTTTATAGGAGAGATTCACCCACTCTTCCCAGAATCCTCTATTGGGTCTCTTTTTTTATTTGCCAGACAACAGTTCCGGGATTTACCAAAAATAGATATTAAGGCACATTCCCAGTGTGTGGGTCAAGTTAGGTAGAGCCACATTGGTCCCAGTAAGATTCCTCGAACTCTTACACTGGATATGAGCATGAAGCCACTGAACAAGCAACTGGTTCTTGTTAAAGAGCAGATGTACTGTTAAAAAGCTGTAAGTAATTAGTAGATAGACAGAAAATTAATTTTCCCAAACAATTATCTTTTAAAGTAAGTACAACTGTTTTACAAATGTGAAGATTAGCTTAAATTGGGCTCAGAAATGGACGTCACGCCAAGCTACATTCTGGGTATTTATAGAGGTAATTTTCTATAGATGTAGCATTGGTTTGTAGCATTTTGTTTATACATGGAGTAGGTGTTTTTATATGATAATACAGGTGTTTGACTGAAATGGACAGTGAATTATCAAAAGAGCAGGTAGGATGTCAGGGCAGACACACAAAGGATTAAGGTCTCAAATGGCTAACAGACCCAGCATTGTAGTTTTCTTAATTTCTTGTAAGTTCACATCAGTAAAGATTTAAGATACAAAAATGGTTGAAGTATTCTGCAAATGGTACGTTTACCCAGCTCTATATTTTCCTATGACTTTCAACATCACAATAAACACCTTGATTAGCTGTTCTAGGTAATGCTACAAGCCAAAATAGTCATAAAAGCTGGTGCTAACCACCCTGATTTTTGTCCATTATTTCATGCCACCTGTAACAACCACAGTCCAGACAATTTGAAGACATGTTAGCACTCCTTTACTCCTCAGAAGACCATTGTTTGTTCGCTGTGGGACTGCTATTGACACAACAGGGTCATTTTACCAATTTCCAGTGGACCCTGACAGGAGGGGTAGCTCCAGGTCATGGATCAGATTCTGTGTGGAGACCAGACACCAGGCAGTGATGAAGTCCAACAGCTGGGGTCAGCCTCCTCTGGCAGGTTCACTGGCCAAAGTTTCTCATGGCCAAAGGAGAAAATTAACCCTGGTGTACTTGCCAAGCCTAATTCTGCATATGGAGATGTGGTTCACCAGGAAAGTTCTTGACCTGAAAGAGGGACAGATGCTTTATTGTATATATATTTTGACTACATTTTGGGACCTGAAAACAAAGTTAACAAACCCAGTTTCAGAGGCTGCTGAGTAAAGTCCTTGTCCATCGTTCAAACCTTGTATCTGTTTTGCACCTGTGTACATCTGCTTTCCTGCCCATTCTCTGTCTGGGCTTCTGTCTGTTAGTCTGACATGATTACACGCAAGCTGTGCAAGCATGACGACGTGCGATCGTGAGACTCTAAAGGGGATTGCGCTGGACTGATTAGCATCCATAATGAATTTTCTTCTCTAAGTCAGGATTTGATGATCATGGCAATGATGGAGCACAACGCACACTGGTGTAATCGTCTTGGGAAACTGGCACAATCCCAACACACATCTAACATGACACAACCACAAACAGAGAGGAGGGAGGGAGAGGGAGAGAGAGAGAGAGAGAGAAGGGGAGGGGGGGGGGGGGGGG
>LKNJ01005311.1:0-24652 GCA_002120245.1 Maccullochella peelii
TATATATATACACACACACACACACATCTAAACTGTATATGTTAATATCTGCCGATATATCGGCCTGGTTGATTTATCGTTACCATCTGAATGAAAAGTATTCCTATCCAGGAAACCAGAAATTACATGTCTGTGCTCAGGCTAAATAATAGCACATTATTTTTATTTGTTTTATTTTATTAAAATAAAACATTTTGGAAAGAAACAAGAGGGAGTGTTTTTTCATCCAGATGGTTAGAAGAGTCTTTGAAGATTTGGGAAATACTTTCAGAACAGCAGAAAGTGTTGTTGTTTGTCTTTTTTAGGAATATAGGATGCTTAGCTCTGTTACTTGAGTGTAACGGCAACACTCACCAAGTTAGTGAGTTGACTGGTAAAGTAGTATAAAGCATACATACTGTTACCATAGTTAACTTCATAACTTTGTATAAAGGTGAAAGGTCAGACCACTCCTAGAGATTGTGTGTGTCAGAGAGAGAGAGGAGAGACAGTACACTACACTATACACTGGTGCTGACAGACAGGCTCTTTGCTTTCTTTATCTGCTGCACTGCTCCGTCCTGTTCTGGAGATCAAAGAGCGTGATGGGAGCGTGAGCATGCAAGTTGCAGGATGTACAGATGCAGCATTATGGTTCTTCTAACTAGCCCGACAAAGAAAGAAAGAAAGAAAGAAAAAAGAAAAGAAAAGCAGTGGTGGCAGCTGTAGGCGGTGTGAAGATGGGAGCGAAGAGCGAAGGAGGAAAGAAAGAAGATTGACGCAAAGAAAGGTCAGGGACTCCCCACTGACACACATCTTTGTATGCAGCCAGCCACTGTAAAGACGAGCACACACACACACACACACACACACACACACACACACATCTACAACTTCACCGCTCAGTACAACCCCCGCTGTGGCAGAATGCCCACAACCTTTTACATACTTTGTACTCTGCGCTGAGACCGAGGCGTCACCTCTGAACTGCTCCCAGACCTGCTGTCTGTCCGTCAGTCCACAACCACCGAGTTCACACTCAGGGTATCCTCACACCAAGACTACCCCACTACTGATCCACATTACAACACAGACCCTTAATTCTGACCCTTTCCACATGCCAGGGACCCGCGGGTGAGTCCCCGGGCACCACTGACCTCCAACGATGGGTCTACAGTGGTCTTCAAATCGGCTACTGTCTGTAGACTCTGTGCAGCAGCAAGAGTCAGCATTCACAGAAATTAGATTTCTAACAACGGCAGCTGACAACATGTTATTGAAGTGCTCCCTTGATGTTTTTTAAAATGTGACCACTAGAACAACTTCATCTTCGTCACTCTGAAACTTGATGAAGTTCTAATTATTCCGTGGCACTGGGAAACTTTAACGAATCAGCTGAAGTGAACAGAAAACAAGAGGGTGTTGAAGCCTTGGGTAAGATGTTGACGCCTGTACCTATTCTCAGTGAACCTGCTGATATCTGCTCATTTGCATCTGCCAACAGAACTGACATCATCATCATCATCATCACCATCATCTCCCCCCACTAGATAATTGTGTGAGCTGCTGGCAGTGCAGTGCAGTGTGGTCAGACAGCCTCTCATTTCTGGCACATTCAGGGGAAATAAAGAGATAATAAATAAAGTCAGGAGAGTGAAAGAGTAGATGGAGGTGCAGGTGGAGAGAACTTGGTTCAAGTCCGATATGATGGAGGAAAGCAAACAGGGAAGTTTTTGGAAGTTGTAAATTCATGGATGAGGTGAAATAGTTTGACCCACTCAACATCACAGGTCCACTCCTGAAATGTGAGAGACCTTTGGAGGTTTTGAAAGCAAAGGTTAGGTGACACAAAGACTCGCAGTGAGTTGTAAGTTCCTCACATCTAAAGGGTCCGTCTATGACAAATCTGAGTTTTTACACCAAAAGTGCATTTCAAGCGCGTTGACGCCGAATTGTGACCAAGCCTTCACTCACCGGTTCCCGGTGCGCCCTGAGCTCTCCACGAGAAACAAAACTTCCGTTCTCCTCCTTTCCCTCTCCCGCTTTAATTCCTCAGCGCATTCAAAGCTCGGTGGTTTGGGACAGAGGCTGCTCGGTAGGCTACGTGTGCGGACTTCTGTGCTCCGGTCCTTCAGAGTGGAGAGAGCCGGTTGGTGGTGCGGGTGGATGTTGGTAAGATGACGGCGGGGAGTACAGAGAGGCGGAATACTGCTGCCGTGCGTAAATGTTTAGGAGACAGAGAGCGCAGCGCTGCTCTCCCTCTCCCGGTGACTTTCTATCTGCTGCTTTGGGTTTCCAACACTCACAGTCCGCAGCAGCGCAGCTCCCTGCCGCTCACCTCCCACTTAAAGGGAGAGGGACTGATTTCCAGGTTCTGCCGGTGGGGACAGACAGAATACAAAGCAGAACGATTATCTGTCACTGACTCCTTGTCACATTTACACACAAATCGATCAGAGTATTGATCACTATTGATGGGTTAGACCCCATCTTGACAGCCTCTTCTCCTTGAGATCCATATCCAATCCAACATCTATCTACAGTCATGTTTACTTTAGCTTAGTTTCCTTCCATTCATCATCCACATGGCTCATGTTACACTTTCGTGCACCACATGCCATAAAGGTGCACATTGCCCTATGCAGAGGACACATATGTCTCTGGACCAGGACTTTAATTCCATAACAACCATATAAGTAGCCAATATGTCTGTCTTGAGAAACACAACACATATGGGTCATATCAGTGACTGAATGTTGCAGTAAAGTTAAAGGTGTCACATAAAATGAAGTCTGTAATGGAAGTTCAGCATCAGGTGCTGCCAGTTGGAGTGTAGTGAGGTCAAACATGTTCACAGTTGTTTGGAAAGTTGTTCAGTTCTGAGTGTTTTCAGTTCATGGGAGATTTATGCTCACACATTTTATTGTCCGCTCTTCCACCGTTCATCAAACCGAAATCAAGACACTTAAAACTTCATATATCACTTTGTACGTAAAAAAAAAAAAAATGAACTCGTAACAGGAGAGCTTACCAGTGGAAAGTAGCTGGATCGTCATTTGTTATCATATTCATAAGTTCTTTATGCTTTTCCTCTTTTAGTAATTTATTGTTTTACCAACCCAATACTTTTTCATTATTTGAAGATAGTGGGGGGAGGGTTTTGCAGTGTTTTTAAGTCAAGCACCCCCCCCCAGTCATTTTTAAACAGTCCCTTATTTTGTCTGACCAGGAGCTCGAAACAGCAGCAAACACCAACAAATACCAACAAAAACATGTGAAAGAAAAGTTTCATCCAGAGTAATCAGTTTTTTCCCAAAAGGCAAGATGCTTTTGAGTTTTTCAAACATCGTTTCTCTCAGTGACAAATAGTCCAAAACCTCAGCAAATAAAACTAGTAGCATGGGTAGAAACAACTTTTCTGTATAATTTGGGTGAAATGACCCTTTAGTCTCTTGACTTCTGTCCTTAAACTTCCTATAAGTTTAGGAAAACACATTTACACACTGCATGAAAGTGCTGCACAAAGTGCACTGAATATTCTGTATGTACTGTGTAGATTTTCCCGATGCTAATGCTGAATGACGTATTTAAACCCAAAACCACGTTTTTATGGACTATTACATCAAATGAAAATATCCTGGATATTCGTTTTCATCTCTTTATATTGATTTCACTTCATTTTCAGGACGTTTTATACATTTGCCCTTCATGCCAAAAGAATCCAAAAAAACCACTTAAAGGTCCCAAGAAATGGTACCATTACTATGAATGTGTTGGAACTGGTCAGTTAGGGATCCATCTTCAGAGTAAACCAATGGCCCATCCGTTATGGAAGAAAAGGTAGTTTGATTTCATAGAACAGGCAGAAGAGCGGATTGTTTGTTGAAAGCTTTGTCCCAGACTTGTTCCCAAAAAGAATGTGATTCTGCTTCCTATATGGGTGACAAATACATATATATATATATATTTAGCAGAGCAATCACAGACTGTCCTAAACAGGGTGATGATACATTGCTAGAAAACGACGTCTCTATCTTCTTAGGGATGGGAGTTAGACGTTACGCTAGAAACTACTTGGTTCTGCGGGTCATCTGACTACGTTGGAAGGCAAATGTGCTCATAGCTGTTCCAGATGATCACACTCAAAGGTGAAGTGATAAGCCAGCCATCATTCAGAGGGGTGAGATGCAATAATCCATTAATATGGGGATAACACATTTTAGACAGCCTCACCTGAGAGGCAGTGACAGTGATGCACTCAGTTGTTCACAGGAAAACTGAAATTGTGGTGTGACGAATGAAAAAAGAGCTTAAGGGGGAAGTTCAAACCCTGCTCACTTTCTCACCTCTGTACACCTGGACAATCACTGTGTGAAGTGGCCGTGAAAGATTTCCCGTTTCATGGGATCTTTAAATCTCTTCTTTATCCTCCTCTGATGGCGTTTATAGGAATCAATGCTACATACAGTATTACTGCAACCATCAGTGGTTGGAATGATGGAACATGTGGACAGACATGGCTCTGCTTGGTTCTGTCTCCTGTGATCAATATATCTGATCAAACAGTAGTTGTTGCCATCGATGTCTTTCTGTTGTCAGAACTCGACAAGTATAGAATCATGATTTCAACAGTCGTCTCACAATAGACATGCAGTATGTCAGTGACAATGAACAGCTTCTGACCATTGCTGCACAGCGGGAGTACTGCACTTTGTCCATGACTGTGAAAAGTTGTCAACCATACGTTTCCAAAAAGCTCCGTTTTCAGTTGGCTTAGTGATGAAAAGCCACATCTGTGACTAAAAGATACATTTTGCAAAGTATCTGCGTTAGTGTGGACGTGTTGTACAGTAAGCTTGTCTTATTTGCATCTGTGTGAATAACGCTGGCAGTGAAGGAGGCAAAGAAGAAAAACAAGCTGACAGAACGTCACAGAAATGTGACTGAAGAAGTGAAGACCTCATATCAAGAAAGAAAGAATCGGCGAGGTCATGGGAGTGCACACGGTGAGGAGAAGATAAAAGGAGGCGCGGCTCTATGGGGACAGAGAGAGATAGAGGAAGAAAGAGAGGGACAAAGACAGGAGGCGAGAGAATGAAAGAGAGGGAGAGAACGAGGTAGAGAGAGCCCGGCTGTGCATGGGGGGAGCTGATGTGCCATTTCTAATCCCTCCTGTTCGTGGCTTTGTGCCGTGGCCCAGCAGGAAGTGGGAGCTGGGCAGACAACAATTAACAAAAGAGCTGTGAAGAATACAATTAGCCATCAATGGCCAACCACGGGCCTTTGTGCCTGTCGCCATGGAGACGGCACAACACCACTATACCGAGATTACAAAACCCTTTTCTATACTTCTCCTTTTTTTCTCTCCATCTCCCCTTTTCTCTTTTACCCTTTCCCTTTTTTCCCACTTGTCTCTTTTCTTCCGCTTTCAAACTAATGTCCCTTTTTTTCCTCTTGATCTTTTCTCTCTGACACACACACACACACACACACACACACACACACACACACACACACGCGTAAACACACTTGTATGTACTGCTATACATGTGAACACTTGGTTCATGCGGTCTCTGTGTTGTGACGTTCTGGCTTCTTAAATGTCTCATGACTGACAGTCTGGAGATTCAAGCACTACATGAACCTCTCTACACCCCCAGCATCAGCCAGGACTTGGTGATGTTAGGTTTAAGTGACAGCTGTAATTCTACCTGACTGCAGCCTTAACCTTAGAGCAGCAGTATGGCCACACCTGTGGCTATGACAGGTAAGTGCCTCCACTGGCAGACATTCATAAAGACTGCTGGATGTCATTTGGTCCAAGCCTGTACCACCATGCAATGTACTCCCCCCCTCCTTATAGAGGTGGTGATTCTACATTATAGTGATTTGGGAGACTGTAGTTTGTGTCACTGTGGAATCGTATATGTCACACTGTTTTATGTAGTCCACACTCACTGCTATAAATGAGGTATGATAGAAGCTTTGTGAATGTAGGATTTATAGCAGATTTACAGCTGATTTTATTTAGTCTTCTGACAACAATGTAGTTTTAGTTTCATTTGATTTTTGTTTGTTTTCATCTACTTTTAGTCGTGCACTTTTATGCCATAAGCATTTTTCGCCATCTTTGTTGTGCACAGTTACCACGGTTACAGGTGTCGTTCTCATTGACTTATTCGTTGACAAATTATTTTCAGACATTGCATCATAGTCTTCTCGTTTTAACCTGCTACCTTTCAATTTAGTTTTAATCTTGTTTTCGTCGTGGTAAAAAGGTTGTCAAGGAGTATGTTTGGTCACAGTTTGTGCTGAGGAAATGAACACTGATAGCTGGACTGTCATATCACTGTCTTAGTTTTATCCAGGTAGACCTAATAAACTGACACCTGTGTATATATGGATCACAGCTGACCCTACATGCAAATATTTAACCATCCCAGAATTTCACTTTTTTATTTAAAAACACTCCTCTTGTTTCAGGATGGGTCTTAATTGGTTACCACTGCTAATAATGATGCGGTAAGTAATGCTAATGAAGTGTTAATGACCCCAACCTCTGCACCCTTACTTTCTGCCTCACTACACAGAGGACACACTTCTCCCTGCACTGACACTGAACTTTGGCATTGGAATTACACATGTAATTCTTAAGGATACTGGCTGGTCTGGGGCACACACACACACACACACACACACACATACACAATGTAGTATAAACACAACTGTGTGCCCTTTGGAGTATATCAGGGCCTTAAGGCTGCTAAATGTAGTGACTCACTGAACTGAACTCAATCATTTCTGGTTCTCGTCACCTGACTCTCTTCACTCTCTTTGAAAACACAGTATTTAACATTTCACCAGAGAGTGTGTCTGTTTCTGCTGTGTCGGCTCGTTCACTGTACGGGAAGATGCACAGCTACAAACCTGTGAGTCCATACTCTGGGATGATGTCACATGGTTTCATGGTGTTTGTCAAAGAAATGGAAGCAAAGAAAGTGGAAATGCAGCTGATAGATGTAGGGATGTGAATGGAAGATGGTATGGAGGGGGAAAGCTGCCAAACGATGTGTAGACCTGATTCAGGAGCGTATGTACAGTATATGGTCCTGGATCAGGGCTAGACAATCTATGGCCTGATGTCAATGATAAGCAAGATACAGAGGAGTAAATTGGTATTTTTATTTTCAGTTTGGTTTATCATCATGTGACTGCAGGTGTGAACTGTGTGACATACGTCGTATGACATACAGGACTACATGCTACTAATCTGTTGTCTCGGTCACCTTTCCTTTTGTTTCCAACAACACATCTGAGCAACGGAGACAAACTGTAGTGTGTCAAAGTGTGGAAGCGGAGGGACAAGGAAATGCAGCTGTGAGACACAGGGGTGCACCAGAGGAGACATCGAAAGAAAGGATCAAATGAAATCAGGGCAGCAGAACTGTGTGAGCGTGAGTCAACCGCAGGCCAGATACGGAGTAGTACCCATCTACTGTCAACTGACGTTCAAGGTCCAGCTGGGCAGCATGTCATATTATATTTGTATTTAATAGTATATATTAATATTCTCTTTTTGATTGCAGGTGTGAGCTGGTTTTAAAAAACAGGCTTGTTTTTCTTTCCTGGTCTTCAGTGAGGATTTTTCTGTTGTAGTATTTGCTTTTCACACACCGTTATGTGATTTTGTTAATGGATGCATGCATTTACTATTTTACAAACTGAAACATAGTTGTGTTGTTGTTTGTGGCACCTCTTCTAAAAAGCCTGCACTACTGTTTCTGACAATGCATGTGAACAATGGCGAGAAAGAGTCCGTGCTGAAGGACTACCTTCAGCCCGCCAGCGGCAACACGCTGCTTTGATTATTATCTTTTATTATGTGTTTGAATCACATAGGTTTCCATCTGCCATTTCTATGGCCCCAGCGTTGTGTTCAGCTGGTTGAGAGGCTTTCCTTTTGTTTAAAGCTCTTATGTGCCGACTTTTTCACAGCAGAATATGAACTGTTTAGCTTAACTTATCCCCGTCTCTTACTATGTAATCACACTAGGAGGGGGTTACTTCAGGGCCAGTGTGGAGATGAGGAACCTGTTTGGAAAAAAAAAAAAGAAAGAAAGAAAAATGACATATATTAAAAGTAATATGAGAAATGGGAGACTGATTGCACCTACAGAGTTGTTTCAAAAAGAGTTTCTTCTTTTAAATCTCTCTTACTGAGGCCTTGTCCACACTTACATTTTGGCCTCTCGTCCAGACGCAAACTTGTTTTAGGTCACTAAAGAGTGAGTTAAGTTACGACATGTGACATACAGCTGTGTGAATACAGGTAGTCTAGGTGTTTGACCCCCCCATCGGCACCTGGACACTAGACTGAACTTTGTTAGTAGATTCTTCTTCATGGCAGAACAGTAGGAGGAAAAAACAGTTTACATTGTAAGTATGTCATAAATCTCACGTGTCTATTGTCAGAGGACTCAGTCCACCAGAATCTGGACCTGAGGTGGTCTGAGAACTGTTTCTCTTTAAATGTTGAGTATATTACTGTTCGATTTGTATTTCCTCTGTATTTTAATGGTAATTTATGTTCTGTTTGTGTGCTAATATTACTGTGATGTTTGCTGTGTTCATATTAAAAATGTCTGAAATAGCTCAGCTGCTTTTATTAGAAAGGCATAAAAAAACAAAGGCAATAATAAAGTTGTACACTCCACACAATATATTCACCAAACAATCAGTATTCATCAGTGTGTCCATCCCACTGGTTTGCACATGCTGGTAGATATGACAGCAGCATTTCCAACTGCGCTTCATGTCCTCGTCATAATCAGGATGTGGCCTTTTGTCAAAGATAAGAAGAGGTAGGTAAAATATCAAGTCACATCATACCCAAACACTATGGGCTCAGTCTCATGGCACCATGCACCTCACCGGGTTTATCATTCACGTGAGCCAGTCCAGTGTTTTTGGTGTCAGACAGTGAAGTGAACTGTGCCAGTGTTGTGCCAGAGGTGCAGTTTTCACGTCAGTTATCAGCAGGATTTGCGTTTGCTCACACACCAGGGCAGAGGTGGCTGCAAAGCACGGCGATGTTTCACACGTGTGTCACACGTGCACGAGTAGCTCCTATTCAAAGCTGCACTTTTTGTAGATAAGTTGGCTTACTGATGAAATCTCTCAAGCAAGAAAATAAAATGAACAGCATTTTTCATTTGAACTCCACACACATGGCTGTGGTGTGAATGATGGTGATCCACCACAGAGCTGTCAGTTCTTGCACCATGATGCAGTGGGAACTGTGGAGGTGGCCGCATCCATTAAAGATGTCTGTTTCCTACATTGGCAAGACTGGAGCAACACAGTGACCAGTAACCAAATTCAACTTTAAGTTGCCAGCTACATCTGTGCAATGCTACAGCTCTGCCATAAATTCTATCTTTACACAGTTTATAAGGTGACATTGTCAGAAATGAAACCCCTCTGAATATAATGCAGTCCAGTACAACACCACCACTAACTACGACCTCAATGCTGAAACATCATTTAACGAGGGAAAAAACCCCTGAACATTAAAAGCATCATAAAAGTCGACTTTCTGGCAGAACAGTTGTATTGGACTGCATTAGATTGTACAAGTGTACCTAATAAAGTGGCCACTGAGTGTATTTGCGCGTAGCGATTCTGCACCTATGATATGGGAGGTGCCTCGGAACACAGCGCAGTGAGAGAGAGGGGATTTCATCAGTCAGGCCAGGCTCACCACATCTACTCACAGCTCCACTGCAGGTGTGCCATGTGCCTCTGGCCTCAGAACTGCCAAAAGTCAGTCCCCATGTCCTGTTTGCACCAAACACAGCCTTACATGCACTAATTTCTGTTATAGTGTAAAGGCTCTAGTTCATACCAACATGAATCCATTTCATGGAACATACAGTTGTAGCTGTCTATCCATTTATATATGTATACAGTATACTCCACCCAATGAGAAGCAATGTCAATAGAGCTTTCTTCTCTTCTTCTTTCTCCTTGAAGAACTGGTTTTAATATGTAGTGTATTCATAAATGCAACACACACACACACACAGCTGCATATTTTACTGGAGTCTCTCATAGTGACGTTTCAGTCATGTTAGCTAAAGTTGGTTGGTGCGAGTAGGACTTTGTACCATTACATTGCACACATTGAGCATGGTGTTGGATTCGTTTAGAAACGTCCAACTTGGTTTTGCAGTTTTATTGTTCTCAGACACATTTTAATGAGAGAAAACACATTGATAATAACTGATAGATGGAGACTCTCTGAGATGATCACATTATAAAGGTAACTGTCTTCAGATGTAATGTACACTAAAAAAGCCTAATTTTTGTCAAAACCCACCCAGCTTTCCACAGGAATGCAGCTGGCCATGTGTGAGTGTTTTTTTCTACATGATGTCTAAAGCCCAACTCTGACTCCAGTGCCAGATATGAGTACCAACCCTGAAGTGTGATGGACCAGTATAGCATTAAATCATGGTCAATTACATCACCTTGAAAAAAATACCTATGCTTTGACAAAATAGTCTTAACTCAAGGTCCACTTTTTCCATGAGCTTTCAACCACATCTCACAGCCTTCATCAGCAGATGGAGTTTGCTTGGTTGTCACAGAAAGCTAGTGAGCAGACAGGTGCATGCATGCAGGTGATCTAAAAATAACGGGAACTTATTTACTGTGGTTTGTCCCGCTGGTTTGGCTTACTTATCAACACAGTCAGCAGCAGCAGAAGCAGCAGTGATTGTGACACATAGCTCATGGAAGCAATTAAGGTACTTAAAAACCCTCAGCGCATCAAAATTCATATTCCTTCTCTGAGTCATACCTCAGTCAAATCTGAACTTACAGACTGTCTGTCCATCCAGAACAAACGTCCAGAAAGAACAAAGAGGCTGCAGAAGTTGTTTGGAACTTTTCTTCAGTATCACAGTAATCCAGTGATAGTTATACTGTATACATTCATGGGTACACTGCAAACATGAGTCCATTATACTTTCTGTTTACATCCCTCAAACCCCCAAACTATGGGAACTGTAGTTCCAAAACATTTGTGTAAACTATGTCTGAGGGGAGCCCACAGTGTCAGGCTTTGAAAGCCCTGCTCTAGAGTTAGTTTACACTGTGCAGCAGCAGCAGCAGCAGCAGCAGCAGCAGCAGCAGCAGCAGCAGTATGGCCACAAGGAGACTAATTCATCAATAATATAAGACATAACAACCAGCTGTTAGTTAAGACCAAATACAGATGATGGGAGCTCAACTCCACACGGCAGAAACCACAGCCAGTGGTGCTTCTATATCCCCACAAATGTGTCACTTTGTCCATACAAACCACACCGTTTGTGTTTTAGCAGGAAGAACAGTGCCAGCTTTACAATCTCTTAGCTTTATTCTCCCTCCCGCCTTTCAGGTCGTCTACCTTTGTCTATGCTGATGAAGCCGGCCAAGCCTTGCTGAGCAGTGCCAGCCTGTTTGTTCTGCCAGACTGGGCCATGCTACAGCACCTTCAGCCACTGTTAGCTGTAGTTCCTAGCATAGCTTTGTATTACCATGCTCTGTACTATGCAGCCTCAACCTCTATTTGTACTCCTGCAGCACCAGAGTTTCCATAGTAGTGTGCCAGATTGTTCGAGGTTTGAAACTTTAATGATTCCCATGAGGATATTGAGCTGTTGCAGCAGCAAATAATAGGATACAGCAGAGAAAGGGAGAATATAAATAGGTACAGAGTAAACAGGTATTCAACATACAACAACAGCAACCTGTGACACCAGCTTGTTATGACCAGGTTTACAAGAAATGTGTCAATGAAAATAATGTTTAAGTAGCAGTTAAAGGATTAGGGGCAGTAAAACACATTCAAAGTTAGAGCCATTGATCTCAGTACCAATGACAGACAGACCCAGTTAGAGACTAGCTGGTGAACCCTCTGTTCCCTCATTTCCTGTCATCTCTCTACTGTTGCTGTCTGATAAAAAAGGCATAAAATGCTGATATGATATGAAATGATAAAAAAAAATAGGTCACAAATATATAGTTTCAGTTGAAAAAACAAAAAAACCAAAAGACAGCTGGGCATGTCGTTTTGAGCTAATGTTACTCAAACAGCAGGAAATAGCGCGTTGACTATTTTTAGGGGCGAATTAATACACATTTGTGGGGATTTACTCAAAATAAACTACAGTGTGTTCATGGTAATGAAGGAACATGTCACCCAGTATGTGTTAGGATTCACTGCTGGTTTTGATTTATTTAACTGTGTTAAATAAATCCCTCCTGGTGTAGGCTGGCGATATATACTGTACATTGCCCTTGAGATAGATGGTGCACTTGCTACTGTTTCATTTATTCACAGTTAGTTCACAGTTGGTTTAATCTAAAACAACTCCAACAGACTGAACCTGTTTGTCTTTTCATTTTTTCTGTTTAACATTGTTGCTCCTTTTTGTGCTTAAAGTTTTATTCATAAAGCACTATCAAATACTATTATTATAATACAAATTCACACAATTCAAGACGTTTTGTGCATTGCTGATTCATTGAAGAGAGAATCATGATGGATCGAACTGTTGACTTTTGTTTCCATCACTGCTAAAACAGACAAAAAAAAGCAAGTGAATTTCTCATACGTCAAACACATTTCTTTATTATGATAAGTGAAAGATAGGCAGGAAGTTTATTCATGTGTATTATCTGTTTGCAACGTCTGACAATTGACCTAAAATGTTACTGAGATATGACAAATAACAGGACATACAGTATGTTATGAAAGCAAATAAGTGTCTTTTATATGCACACCGAACCATGCCCCTGTGGCCGCGGTGGCAGTTGCTGGAGGCATGTTGTGTATGAGCAGCCCAACGTAATCCACATGCAACATGTCATAACAACCTCAACCTCAAATGAAGTCAATCACCCACACTGTCTTCCTGTGTCCCACTTTGCCCCTCTTTTCTGGGGTTGTCAGATCCTGATGCTAGAGATTGGAACCAGGTCAGTGGGCTGCTATCTCCACTCAGCCATTAGATAGATATCTGCTCTATCTGGGGACTGCTGACTGCACAGCTTACCTGCGGCTTCACTCTGCTCCTCTCTCACACACACACACACACACACACACACACACACACACACACACACACACACTAAACAGCTCAAACCAGGCATGTCCAGGATCCCATCCAGCAAATATTGAAATCTGTAGTACATGCTGAGATGATGGGCTGCACCTCGTGGTCATCCATGGTTTCAGTCTGCATGACTCTATGAAATCTGGGACAAAACTGAAAATGCCCTTCTTGTTTGGGTTGATGTGGGACTTTCCAACATCTTACATGATTGTCTGTCAAATGCATGCAAAGTGTCACCTTCACAATGTTGCATGTGACAGACGAACGGTTTTCGGTCATGTTTTCTCTCCATCCAAACACTGCAGAAGCTCATTTCACTGATAACACTGGTCAACTTGTCACCCCCACAAAATGACCCTCATAAAGAGTTTGATGTGTCCCAGAACTGGTTCAGAGCACAGAAATAGACTGTGAGGAACACAGGACCAAACAGAGAAGCAGACCTACAGCCATTGCTAAGGGGAGGTTTTGGGTCAGAAGCGGACACTCAAACAGTCAGATCAATATCGGAGGAATTCTACTCCAAGAAGAGATACAGTCTAGTAAAAGACAAAATGCTGAGGGTTTGTGACTGGACAGTAATATGTTGCTTATTGTGCCAGGGCTACGATCCTTCTCACTGTGGTGATGATGCAGGATAATCTGTGGTATTTGTATGCAATAATCATATTTATGTTGATGGTTTCCTGAAATACTCTTGTCGTGTCATCCCTGTTTATTAAGATTATCGTAGTTCTTCTCTGAACAGCAGTCAGCAATCTTGATACAGTTGTTGAATGATCTAGGTCAACTCCTATTCATTCATTTTTGAGGACTTCGGGATCTTTATGTATAATTAATGCATATATAAAATCAAATGCAAATACAACATGTACTTTGACTTTCTACATTTTTTGTAAGAGTTTAACCAGAATGTTTGGTTTCCAAATGATTTACAGATAATAAATTAAACTGAATAAAACTGAAGATTAAAAAGTATTAAGTCATGTTTTCTTTCAATATATCTATTAGTGTCTTTGAGTATAAGTGCTTTTGTTACATCTTAAGCGCTTTTTCACTTAAACAGAGTTTATCTTTTATTTTGTGGTTTTCTCCTCACCTCTCCGTTACAATATGTGAAATGTCACTTTTTCCACCTGATTCCAGACGTAAAAGTCAGTAAAGTGTTCACATGCAGTGATGGAGAGGTCATTCTTTTCTTCTGGGAACTTCCCTCATATGAGTGAGCACCATCACATGTGCTGCTCAATATGAATATAGTGATGTTAAGTCAAATGTGGATCCTAAAACGTCACCAGGAGCAGTTCTGACCCGGACTTGTTACCAAGTACAACAGCATGAATGCACAAATTAAAAGAACTTAGTATATATTTAAGTCCTTTCTTACAATCCAACCACCGGACTTACAATCAAGCTAGACGGCTAATGGTGGCATTGATTGACTTTGTAGAGTTTCTGTTGTTTCTGAGTGCTGAATCTGTTTTTACATAACAAAGTGCACGTCATCATTAGCCTGTAAGGTTCTGTAATTCATTTATAAAGAAACAGCTCCATGAACACATGAGTACTTACAGTGTATGAATATGTGACATTTTGCTTTAACCTTTAACCTCCAAGCTAGTAGTATAGTTTTAAAGCAACCCTCTTCACCTGCAACACTGTGACCCATGGCATCAGCCTAAATGTGGAGTGTACCAAGCACATCAGAGGGAGGGAGGGAGGGCCCCTGACTGACTGACTGACAACCCTGTTGGAGATAAACAGCAACAGTGGAAAAACCTCAAGCGATTATTCTGCTTAGCTGACACAATATCAGAGCGATAGCGCAGATCTGCTTATGTGTGCATTTAGACAGAACAAGGTGTCTTCACCAAGTGACAAACAACACACACATAACAAACTGCACAGGGGCGGCTGAATGAGAAACAACCGTTTCGACAAGCGTGTCGAATGTTACAGATGCTCCCATCCGATAACAGAAGTTCGCATTATTTCTGAGAAGCAAGCACACCGCAACACCCTCTTTTCCGACCCCTCATCCGCTGAATGCAGCAAAACAACACAGCGGAAGCATGTCAAGCCGAAGGCAAGCGCTGCTTTTCGCAAACATTACCCTGTAGAGATACGGAGACCACAATGACCTGATTGAGCCGATAGCGATAAGTGCACAATTTTCTACAGAAAGTCTCCAGAGGGCGGAGGGTGCTCCGGTTGGTATCACAAACAGGACTCAACGGTGAGCCTGAACATCACAGGTCAGCCGGACGGGGTCCGAGACTCCCTCCAGCCGACACCCATCACCTTCCGCCTCCCATGTTTTCCCCTCTCCGTCCGTCTCTCTGCAGCTCTGGCCCATGTAGCCAGCTACACTTTGCACTCCGCTGATGGAAGGCAAATAACAAGCCACATAAAGGGCCTGCTCTCTGTCCACGGACACACACATACATGCACAAATTCACACAGCCGCACACAAGATAACAGGGCCTCTGCGGGGGGGGGGGGGGNGGGATTCGGGGAGTTGAGGGTCGAGGAGGGGTGGGGGAGTATGGCACTGCCCCACACAAAGGCAGCCCTGAAATAGCCCCCTCGCACAATGAGACCTGCCACTCTGTCTATGAGATAATGTCTAATTGAAAACACTGCAGCCATTGTGCTCCTGTCACCAGCTCTATTGTCCAGATAGGCCTCCCCCCCCACCTCTCTTTTTCCATTGACGCGGTGCGATTGTTCCTCGCCATTGTGGTAACCCTACTCTCTCTCTCTCTCTCTCTCTTTCTCTGTCTCTCTATCTCCCCCTCTCTCTGTATTGTTATAATTTCATTACTTATTTG
This sequence comes from Maccullochella peelii, assembly GCA_002120245.1. NCBI lineage: Eukaryota > Metazoa > Chordata > Actinopteri > Centrarchiformes > Percichthyidae > Maccullochella > Maccullochella peelii. The sequence continues at coordinate 15,974 of LKNJ01005311.1, forward strand.
TTTTTTGTTCCGCTTCTCCTTTCACTCCCCTGCAGACCTTTTGTTCACCATATTTAGGCACTTCATTGGGATCTGCTGCCAGTGTGTGTGTGCATCTGTGTGTGTGTAAGCAGGTGTCAGTTTCACGAGGAGATAAAAACAGGAAGCAAGATAAAATAGTTCTCTGGGATGAAATAAAGCCCTTGCAGGCATCACAGAGGGGGAGGTTGGTTTGTTCAGCTCTTGATTCTGGTAATATGAAACATGGCCCTCGTGTTTCATCGTCCTCAGAGACAAGAAGACAACAGGCATTGTCCTTGTGACTGTCCATTGTGAATTACAGTTTGTGCAGAAACAGCCATTTCTTGAAATTGTTGCAGCCTGCCCGTGTCCAGAAACTATGGACAACCTATCACCTAATTACACAGATATTTGGCGGAGATGAGGCAAACGTGGATCATGAATCATGGGAGTGATGAGGCCCGTCGACCTGAGGGGAAGCACAGTAATGCACCAGAGGCCTGTGGGACTTGTGCTTGGCTGTGACAAACCTGTTGCTGTATGCAGAAGAATCTCCTGCTCCTCATCTTACAGCTGCTTTTTCTTCTCAACAGCAGATTTGTTCTCTGCAAGTATTCACAAAACGGTTGTCTGCATTAAGTGTTATGACATGCTGTAAGGATCAAAAACCTACAGTAAGTAAACCACGTCAACCAGATTCTGATTATCTAAGAGAAGTGGTTCACCACTCTGGCCACCAATTTTCCAAGTTCTAACCTTGTGTCCTAAGTGTCCATTTATCTCTTGATATGTGTCCAAAAAAATCAGTTTTGAGTATTTTTATAACAAAATTCCTCTCTTTCATCTTCTGTCCGTCATCTTGAACTCGGAGGGCAGTTACATTCATTTATATTTAAATGTGATTTGGGGCTGACTAGCTAACCCACCCATCGTGTAAAACTGCACTTCATTGTTAGCTAGTGTGCGTAGCTAGCAGAGCAATAGCAATATCATAGTAGGTGCTGTGTGTTTGGATTTTAGCTGGCAAAAACCTTTACATTTCCAAAGAATGTGGTTGAGGTCTAATTAATTCATTTAACAATGTCTTTTAATGGGACTATTTTTGAGCACAAACTATCCACTATTTTGGGAAATCATTTACTTTCTTGCCTAGAGTTAGATGAGAAGATTGATACCATTCTCGCGTCGCAACAGTAAATATGAAGCTAGAACTAGGAGACAGTTAGCTTAGCTTAGCAGTAAAACTGGAAACGGGGAAACAGCTAGCCTGGCTCTGACCAAAAGTAACAAAATTTGCCTACCAGCTCCTACAGCTCACTCATTAACAACTTATATCAGTTAGAGAGTGGGATCAATCATCTAACTCTAGGCAAGAAAGCCAATAAGTGTATAAGTGTACGTTCAGAAACGTTTAGAAATTTGAATGCATTATTTTCGACCATTCCAGTCAGCCACTGATTTCCATTCATTTCTACAGAATTAAAAATCTAAACTTGCTTAACTTAAACATTAAACATCAAGAACACAAAGTAAAATGAACGTTATGGGGTGATGCAGTGAATACTTTTGAGCAAATAATAAGCATTCTGTATTGAAGGTCTGAATGAAATCCCTTTTAGGCTTTTATGGCTCTGGGGATGGCAATGGCAATCACTGATGACCACTTTGGTCTAGAATGAAATCTTTCAACAGCCACTGGATGGATTCAGATGAATGTTTGTACAGACATTCGTGGTCCCCAGAGGATGAATCCTACGGACTTTAGTGACTTTTCATCAAGCATCACCAGGTCAAAGTTTCCACTTATCTTGTGAAATATCTCAACATCTACTGAATGGATTGGCACAAACTTTTGTATAGACGTTTGTGTCTCCCAGACGATGACTCAGTTACTTTAGTGATCCCCTGACTTTTCCACCATCAGGTCAGAATGTGTCCAACACCATGGTTAATGACCAAATATGTGCAAAACTAATGACATTCCCATCCGCCTCAGCCGTATTTAGAATTTAGTGCTAATTAGAAATTAGCATAATAATAACAATGTCACTGTGAGCATGTTAGCATGCTGATGTCAGCATGTAGCTCAAGTACAGCCTCACAGAGCTGCTAGCATGGTTGTAGACTCTTAGCTAAGGTTTATTATTTATTTAGTTATATTGGAGAGCTTTCAGAAGACAGTAACTAATCCAATCTTGTGAAGAACAAGCCTCAGCAGTTCTAAGTGAAGGTGTGTGAGCTGCCAGCTGGGCTGCTTTTCCTGTTGTTTGGGCTGAATGAACAGCCCTTTCCCACTATTAAGAGGTATTGCTCTTAATACAGCCAACATGTTTAGAAGCACACACATCTCCTGCGGCAATTTGTCCACTCTGAGTGAGACATGTGAGGTTGACAGACAGAGAAGACAGATGATTCATTGTTCCTGGGCCTCGCGAGTAGAATGTAAGTATGGCAACTTCTCTTTAACCGCTCTTCTACACTAACAAGTCAGGCCATTGTCACGCTGATTGAAAGAATGGCTCACAACAATGATAATTATTCCCTCTGTTGAACTTCACTGTCAGCAAATCAACACACTTCATGTGAGCATTTCACCCTGTGGAGCGACTGAAGGATGCCGAATCTTACCATGACTGAATTTTGACACCAGTATCAATAAACCTGAAGATTGATTAGACATGGCAGCACTTAACATGGCTCCTGATTTCCCTTTTGACTCATACTGTGTTTTTAAATCATTTAATGGTGGTAATTAAATGCAGGAATCTTTCCTGCTATTTGAATGGTTTTGTCTTTTTTGTCATACCAGAAGCTTTTTAAATAAGTGTGGCATTTAATGATAAAATATATTTGTTGAAACTGAATTATACAGGCTTGTAGGTTGATTATACTGTACACACTACTACAACTATAATACATAGTTTGGTAACGCTTTAGATTACAGCCCACCAATTACTGTGTCATTATTTAGCGTACACAGGATATCAATAAATGACGTGTTGGGTATGTACTACATGTTAGTACAAGGGAAGAAGACGGCAGGTTAGGGAACAAGGGGGTAACAACTTTGAGACATAAAGGAAAAACAACTTTGGGAAATTGAACTGTTGCACTGTTTTTAGATATGGATTACTTAGAAGTAGGGCTTAGCCCGGGAAGAAGGGCGTGCCTTAATAGCTATAATAGTTTATAGTTTTATAGGTGATGTTTTTCAAATGATGATTAAATACTGGGCTGTAAAATAAACTCTGCCATTGTTCTGTAATCATAGTGTAGTTACAGAGTATTACAGTATTTCATGGCATAGCTGTTGTGAAAGGACACATAGGCCAAGTCTGCTGGTACCCTGTTGTTTAATTAACCAATATGTGCTGGGTGATTACACTTACATTGTGTACATACAATTTAGTTCTAGGTTCCCCCTAAACGCACATTTGTGACACCCTTGTAGGTACCTGTAAGTATTTCCTTGGTACCGTGTTTGAAAAGGTTTCTGGAAGATGACCAAAGGGTTTGCCATCCCATTAAAGATTCTGTCACTCCGGCTGCAGTATTTGTCTGGGTGACCTGAGTGATTTTGACCTTGCCTAAAGTGTAAACATGCGGTCTGTATATGTAGCAGATTGGCTGCACCACACTGTCAATGCTGTGGTGAGTGGATTTTGTCTCCACTTCACATGCATACCTGCCTGTTGCTGCACTGATGCTGCTGATTGCTCAAACAGTCACACAAAACTGGGAATGTTCTTTTCATTCAGAAAATTGGAGATCTCACACACACACACACACACGCACAAAACATATTCCTACATCATAACTAGGCTAGGAAGTCTGCAGGAAACTCACTTCATACTGAGATTATAGTGAGACAGCGCGCATCATCCTTCATTCATTGGTTTTAATTGGGAAACCACAGTTCACAGCTGCTTGACTCCAGTACACTAGAGGTGTAACAGCAGATCGATGCAGCTGGTGGACACAGCAGCACAGTTTAACATGTTGAGTCCGACATTCACACCTCTGCTGGCTGGAAGCAGAAACATCTGGCAGATATTTCAGCCTCACACATCATGAGATGCTGAGTACATACAGAAACCAGGAACTGGAATGGTTCTGGTACAATGGTGAGAACTCAGAAGGAGAATGCAGACAAGGCGGGTAAGATGGGAAGCAGTTTACTTGGTCAAAAAGGCCAGAGAGAGCAGGCAAAAGACAGAAAGCAGGGGTAAAAACAGGCAGGCAGACAGACAAAAGGGCAGGAACACTAAGGTGAGAGCACAGAAGACGATCTGGCAAAGGGGACAGGCATGTAAGCAGGTGCATGCATATACCCTGCAGGTGTGTGGGCAGGAGGGAATCAGGTGTGGAAAGGCGGGAAGGAGTGAGGGCCACTGCTGGCTGGGGTCTGAAATGAGAACAGAGTTAATATCAGGAAACCATGATGAATGGGATGAAAAAGTGTCGAACATGAGTGAAGTGGAGGCTGAACCTGTGACACAGACTGTACTGTCAAAGCTACAACCAATAACGACTAATAAAAAGTGAATAAGAATTTCTAGTAAAACGCTCTGACTAATGATTTTTACTGCCCAGCTTCATCGCTGGGACATGGAGACTCTGCTGCACAGAGTTTTACAGCAGAAAACGTCAAAGGGCAAACAGAAAGGTTTTAAACAAGACTCCAATTTTACTACATTATCCAAACCTTTGTCAGAAGCTATGGTGCAAAGGCCACAGCAGCCCATCCAGCCTAGTGGGGAAGGGGTCTAAGAGACAGGTGGCTTAGATGAAGAAATCATGGAAGTTAGTTGGTGAAGAAATTACTTCAGTAATTCCATATTTAGAAATTGAACTGTTGCCTGTTGGTAACTTTAGGTGATGTAGGTGAACCGGGCATTTTGTCATCTCTACATATTATATTTTTCTTCTTCTCTCTGTAGGTCTGTGATGCCGTTCTGGGACACACCAGGGAGTGCGTCTCCTTCACAAAACACCTTGTCAGTGGCACCTTGCTACAGGGGGACAGGTTGGAACAGTACAAGATTTCCAGTGCTCCAGGGAAGCAAGATGAAGACAGAGCTTAGTCTCATCTGCAGCAAGGACGAGTTCAAAGCCTGTCCTGGTGCTGTGGACCTATTCAGGCTTTTCAGAGACTATCACTCTCCTAAAGATCCTCATCACCACACCCACCACCACGACAGACTTTTCTCAGAAACTCCATGACCCAGGAGAGGCTGGATGCACTGGCCATGCTGTAAATGGAAAATGGACTGGTGACTGAGAAGACTGACCAGAAGGAAAGAAGGGCAAAATGTATGTTCAAGTAGTGCTGCTGGCCAGTGTTTAGGCAGCATTGCAGTGTGTCGTATAGTTTTTTGCAGTTGCCTAATATGGATCCACCTCCGAGAGCCACATGCCTTCCCAGTCTGTGCTCTGTCCTAATGCCTCACTGAATGGCATCATGTTTTGGGGAGACAAACTAAATGAGAGTGAGGGTGGGGGTTGATTAAGCAGGTGGGACTGATCAGAGACATGGTCATGAACAGATACTGGGAGGGGACAGTTTGATGTTACAGGAGACCAAATTAAACACAACCCTGCCTTTCACTTTTATGAAGTTATAAAAATTAGCTGATCCACATTTCTCTATAAAAATGTCCATAGCTGCCTGTGATCTACAAATAACACAATGTCTGATAGCATTTCACTGTATTGTCACAAGCAACAAAATCACATGTTATTAGCGACACTGTCAGATAAAAAAAACATGCAGATGTCATGAAACAGATATGATGAAAAATAAATTCTCATATGTTGGAGTGCTCTTTAGTGTAATAACAAGATAACGATTATACAACAGTCCTCAAAAAGCGTCTCTAAATGCACCAAGGACAGGTCCGACTTCTGAAGGACTAGAGAAGAACACAAACAAAACACTGTTAATATGATTCCTGATTCTAAAATGACCATCGTCTCTAGATAGTGAAATGGTTCACACACAATATGATCATTCCACATTTGTTCTCTGTTTCCACAGTCTGCTGACCAGAGGCCTGTTCCATAAAGCCAGTTTACCAAATAAGCCAGGCTTATTTCGGTTAGTTTGACTCATTTTCATAAAGCAAAAGCTCAGTTACTATGGCAACTTATGCTGGGAAACTAACCCGGTCCGGGGCAGGCTAACTGTCAGGCTAAGCCTGAGTTGTTGCTTTTAAACCAGAGTTCCTGAAACACTCACCCGACAGGAAAGCCGTGATTTTACCAGACTTTCCGGCGTGCTGCCATATTATTTGACTCAGTCAAAAAATGAATGTTATTGAAAATCAACTTAAATAAATAATAAATGAAATAAATGATACCATGACAAATGATAAGATATAGACCTACATGCATGTGAAATTATATGGTAAGTGATATCAAACGTGTAGGCTTATGCTCCATAAAATAAGTCACAATGTAAATGACCCCAGTTGAATGATAATAGTTACATACATAGTACAATTACTTTGTAATAGTACAATTGTAAAAAATGATATTGACCAGTAATGTAGTATCTGAATCCATGTGCCTTTATCCTCTATTTTCCTGATAGGAAACCATGTTTACAAATGTATTGATTAATGTATTGGTTAATACTGTAGCAACGGCCCACATTTCCCATCATATCCCATGTGATCCATGTTCAACCTCTCGCGCTGCTTCAGAATTATCTTGACCACTTGAACCTGTGTCGAATTTGTCTTATTGCGTGAACTTTATGGAACAGCTTTAGCCCCGACTGGTTTGTTAGGTTCATTCATTGTCAGGTGTTGGACCTTCCCGCCTCAACTGGAGAATAAAAAGGAGAGTGTGACGTTCAGAGATACACAAACCTTGATGCTGAAAAGCATTCACAGAACTGCACACACATACACTGTACTGTAAACCCAAGGTCTCTGTCCAGGTGAGCTTCTCATTCAAAGAGCTACAGTCCCTGCCGGCTTATGAGAGAGCCACAGTGATAGAAACACCACAATGAAGGATTTCTTTATTGCCAACTGATAGAAAATCACCCTAAAGCTAAAAGTAGCTGCTCTTTGGTGTTTTTTGTGGGGAAATTAAGTCACATTTTTGGTAAACATGCCATTTGATGCCACACCTCCATCTGGGCAATATGCACAGTGGCATTACAGAAGCCTCACTCCAACACGTATACATTTAAGAGTGAGTAGCAACAATGAATCTACAGAAGAATCCTGTCATCAAAGCTGGGAAACATTGTGGAGTAGTTCGGCACACACTGCTTTGACCAAGCCCCAGACCAAAATGTTCTGTCCAGCTACTGCTCAGTGGGAAGAATTAAGGATGGTGAAATGTTGGCATCTCACACTACTCCAATAACTGGACACACAAGTTCAGGGCTATGCTGAAATCTTCTTGCTCTACCACGATACACATACCTGTTCCAAGGTTAGCTGGTCTGAAGTGGTTCCATGCTCCAACTTCTTAATCTTTTCCATGAGCTTGTTATGCTGGGAGTCATGCTCCAACTCTGCCTTATCATGCTGGAGCTAGGGTGGAAAAGGGGAGGATGGTGCATGGAGGAGAAGAAGAGGAGGTGGACGAAACGAGAGAAATTAGAAAGAAGGGAGAGGAGCAAGAGCACAAGAAGAGACTCATGGTGAGCCACATAAAGACAAACACACGGGTGTCAGATCATTTAGCTTACACTCTGAGAGTATAGCAGCACAGGAAGCCAATGTTACAGTTCTACTGGATGGTTTCATGGTTCAACTTCCCAGAGAAATCAACTGTAAAATAATGATTTGGCAACCAAAGGATCCACCTTTGGCATCTCACCAAGCCAAAGAAAGGGTGCAGCCCAGCAATAATTCAACATGGAACGGTTGCATGATGAATTATATAAGTGATTACTCACACAAAAATAACCATGTCCATGATGCTGCTAACAGAAACATCACAGTTTGGTTGAACTTGGTGCATTCATACTGAGTCGAGTGCTCTGTAGTATCCTGGCTGAAAGAACAGACCACATCCAGTGCAGCCACTTTCTTGTAATTTACACACTAACAATTTTAGGAATTGGTGAGGACTGCACACAGCACCGGGGGACACCTTGCAGAGATATTTTATCCCGCTGTCCTTCAAGCAGAGGCGCTTTGTAAGCAACACCACAACAGTGGCGACAATGTGCTCCTGACTGTGTACATATTGTACATAATGGTCACTTTTCAGTTCAGTTCAGTTTTATTTATATAGCGCCATATCATAACAAAGTTATCTCAGGGCACTTTTCCATATAGAGCAGGTCTAGACCGACTCTTTATATTTACAGAGACCCAACAATTCCCACCAAGAGCAGCACAAGCGACAGCGGCAAGGAAAAACTCCCTTTTAACAGGCAGAAACCTCGAGCAGAACCAGGCTCTGGGTGGGCGGTCATCTGCCTCGACCGGTTGGGTTGAGAGAGAGCGGAGGGAGAGAGCGAGGGAGAGATAGAGAGAGAGAGAGCATGAGGAAAGCGAACATGCAGTAGCACAGCACAGTTCAGTTCTACATACAGATGTAAAGCAACAGTAGTGGAAATAGTATTAATGTTCATACAAGTAATACTAATAGCAATATGGTAGTAGTAATACTAATGATAAGTCCAAAAGAAACCGTAGCAGCAGCGGCTGC
>LKNJ01005312.1:0-24522 GCA_002120245.1 Maccullochella peelii
TCACAGAAGAGGCTGAAGATGCTCTCCTGCCTCTCAGTATCTCTCTGGATGCTCATTTTGCAGCGTCTGAAATTGTCGGAGCTGTAATTGATGACCTGCATTATCCTGACTTCAGAAGTGTGTCTAGGTGCAGTGAGGGAAGTTGCTTACCAAGACCTCATTGTAATATGGGGTTAATACTTAATAAGGTGAGAGACTTTTTTGTCTCACAGGCCGCACCTTCAGAAGATACTGCCAATGCCAACCAAGCAGTTCGCAAATGCAGATTTTTCAAGTTTACCCAAAAACAGTTTGAAAAAATGATTGCAGAGCTGAAGAATGCATTTAAAACAAAAGACACCAACTTCCTTGTGAGTCTCAAACATGGTTCAGGGTTCTCTCGGCTTAGACTCATAGAAGATGACGACTTCGATGAAGCTGACATGTGAATCTCAAGCAAGTACTTGAGAGGGGCCAATTTTGCGGCAAATGTATGCATGTTTTACCTAATACGTGCAAATAGCACCGCACCAAGATGCTATTTGCTTGCGCAGTTAGGGGTACGTTTCACTCTTTGTGAGTGCTTTTAGAATTACAAGGTTTCTTTTTGTCTTATTTTTGCAGGTTTAGTGGCCGCAAAAGCTGCGCAATCCTTTTGTGAATTCGCCTGTAAGAGTAACACTTAGAGTGTAAGAGAGCAACAGTAGGTCTCCAGTGTCCATCTGTGCCTAAAAAGTGGCCTAACCTTTTACTGTTCTTCTGGGACACTAGCAGTATGTAGGACTTTCATAGACTGCTAGTACTATAAAAATTACATGATTATGAACATCAAATTAGGCCTGGGTGGAAATTGTTTGCATTTATATTCTATTAGGTCATATTATTGCTGGTTCACATTTGCCAAAATTTGTGTGTGTATGCTTGTACCTGTTTTTTGTGAGACTACCGGCCATCTGATTCTCATTATTAGGCAGCAGGAAGAGGAAGACAGTTGACTAATTCACAGCCTCATGTAGTCTGTTGCCTTCGGCGCCAGCAGACAGACCTCCATTCTCATGTGAAAGACGCTGTTGTTGTTGCTGCGTGTGCTGCCAGTCATCACTTTCAAACACAATGACTGCATGAAACACATTCGACGCAGGATCTAAACAAAGAGATTAACTTAAATGGTTTTAATTGAATTTTAAGGCAAATATGTTTTCTTGTAATGTAGTCAAATCATCTTTTTGTCTTTACATGACGGATGAGGTTTAATATATGACACATGGCACAAGCCTACTTTTTCTTATATTCATAATTTGTATCAAGAAAAAGCACTGTTTAGGTCACAGATTAAGAGTCATTTAATAATGGAAGAAAATATCAAATTACAGTGTTATGTAGACCACAATGTTGAGCCAATTATGGTATTTAAATGTATTACAGGACCATTTTATTACAAGCACTACATTTTACACAAATACACACATGTGAGCCCAACATGCGTTCAGAGATTAAAGGACAAGGTTCTTACGGTCAACAGATCTCATGAAAACACCAGTCTCTCAGTAATTTCTGACTTCCCTACCCTGTCTGTGGCTCTCAGCCCTGAGACCATTTGTTCCTGCTGAAGATATCATTTTATAAAAGGCTAACTAATTTCCAAATACAGCTATGCACTGTAGTTTTTAGTAAACGTTACTCGAACAGGAGTAAACATTGCATGCATTTGTTGGGAACTATTTTCAGCTGTGGATTAATACAGATTTGGTGCTCTAGCAAGTGGAATGTATGATATGTATAACTGACTCAAAATAAACTATATGGCCCATGTTATATATATGTCACCCAAAGCAATGATCATTGATGTGTTTTTAATAGTTTTGGACAACAGAGGCTTTATGACACAGAGGAATGAGCTATAAAGCATCAGGCTTTGTACTTGTGAGGGGGATCAATGGTCGTTGTTTTCTTTTCATGGGATTTGCTGACAAAAAGAAACATGGATATCACCAGACCTTGTTGGAGTATCCTGCAAACTTAATGATCTCCCATCTCTAACAAATAGTTTGTGTTTGCATTTCTTTGCATCACTGTGTTTGTGTGTGTGTGTACGTTATTCCATCTAGCCATGGAGAGTCACGGCGAGTGTGAGATCAAGGTGCAGCTGAATTGCAGTCACTGTCAATCACAGAGCTGCAAACGAGATGAAGATACTCACCTTATCCTCTGTCTTTGTGACGACGACGAAGTCCTGGCCAATGACAACGTCACATGTATCGGCACTGTAGGTACGTAAGGAACAAACACTACTTTTTCTTTTGGATGATTCATTTTAATGTCAAACGATATTCTTTTCAATATAAGCAGATAAAGCATCTAACTAACTAAAACACTTTTTGACGTTTATTAATCAACCCTCTCTCCCAGCAGCTCCTCAAGGCCCGGCTCCACAGGGCCAGATGTCGACATCTTTGATCCTGGCAGTCGTGGTCTCCATCATTGCGAGCGGCATCGCACTTATCTGCGCTGCCGTCATCCTCAGTAAGAGACTCCTCCAGTTCTGTGTGCAGTCTGTGCCGTCCACCTTCCACCGGCTGTGAGCACAGCTGGATATACAGATGCTTCCAGATGTTACTGACAAGAGAAACAGGAACACGTTTGATAAGTGTTGGTTTAAATGCCCTCCCCTGAGTGTGCGCCGGATGATTAATAGAGCTATGGGAAGGATACGGTTCTGAATTATACGTCTCTGACAGAATATGAAGTGGGCACATATAGACACTTGTATTACGAGCCCTTATTTCACGTGACGCTCTCCTTTTGCTGGCTGTGTGTAAACACAATCCTGAACTTTTTTTTTGCCAAAGAGTATGAAACCGATTATACTGCAGATGCGAAGTGAGATAATGCAGTTAAATACCGTATTGTTTATGTGTCATATTTATTGCCTACAGATTGCTCTCATGGAAGCATGAAATGGTAGAGATGCATCTCACTGTATGACTTAAATATAAAATTACATCATTGGCTATGAAAAGGACAAGCGGAAAGGTTTGACATTTAACTAGGGAGTTTCTCTCAGTTGGAGATGTGTACCGATGAGTTAGATTAGATTAGATGGCAGTAAATGTCAGCTGAAACAATCATGATTATATAGACACGAAGATTAGAACAATATGGGAAAACAGAGAACTGTGATAAAAGACTAGCCTTTCAGTCACTGGGAAGCGTGCGGTGACAATCACAAGTTTATCTTAACCCACGGGCATTGACTCTCTATGATAAGAGTGTGTATATATAGCAGAAAGACTTCAGTTGTGAGACGGCACAATGCTACTCACACAAAGCACTGTGATGTAGAGTATTTGAGAGAAGGTGGGCATCTGTTTTTGAATGAAGAGATGACTAGATTTGTTCAATTTCTGTAATCTGAGACAATCTGATAGACATGCTGTGTGCTTTACTGATGATTCTTGCACAAATAAACTGCTTAAAATAGGAATAATTAGGGAATTAACAATTAACCAGTTTTAATTTTACTACTCAGTGGCAATAAAACTCTAGGAAAGAGAAAGAAAGACAACTGAGGGATAAAGAGACAACCACAATCTAATATTTAATATGAATTATAACATTACCTAATGAGACTAATGTCGCATTGGTCTCAAAAGCTGCTATGTAATATATAATGTGACTTATATACTAAACCTCGTTTTATTAACCGCAGACAGTTGTAACAACAAATATGCAGTCATTCTGCAGTAATATAGGACAGTGAGGGATTTTACAACTAATAACTTTTTTTTGCACCTCTGTCACCTTTTTGACAACTGTCTGCTACAGATAATTAGGAAGGGAATCATGGCATTTTGGTGGACTCACTAATCCTCCACCAAGTGCTGTTGTCTGTTAAGGTGTTTGAATATAGATTATCTCTCTCGTCCTCTCTATAACCTCACTGAAAGTGTTGAATATTAAGTGAAGCTCAGCAGTGGAAGACTCTCTCTTTCTTTCCCACAGTCAGTTTTAGTGAATCTAAACTTTGTGTAAGGGCCTCTGGAGAAATCTGCAGAACACTGACTTCCTGTATAATATCAAATATCTCTGGGCTTGTACGCTGTCTGACAAAAAAAAAAAAACAGGCATAACAAAAGCAAGGTTTTTTTTTTGATACATAAAATAAACATCCTGTAAGGAAAATGACAAAAAGTAAATCTGACAGATTAAAGGAGCAATATGGAGATTTTTTGCTGAGCACATTCATACTCTCATGAGGATTATCCTTTTTTTTTTTTTTTTCAAATAAACCTTACATATACAATATTACTGGCAAAGCTTTAAGCGAGATCATCAGTATGTTGTTCGTTCTGTCAAACACTTTTGTATTTGAGGAGTGAAATTAAAATTTCAGCCTCTAGAAAGAGAGAGAACAACTTTTTTTTTTAGATCAGGTAGATTAGCTCTACATCACTTGATAATAATACGTTCTAGTGGCAGACCCTCATATGATATGTTCTGGATGTGGTTGATAATGTAAATGTGTGAAATGCACATTGGAAGAAAACAATTGCTTTCACAGTAGAATACCAGAAAACCAGGATAATGAATGCTGAGAAAATGTAATAAATTGGTTCTTCCTGCTGATGCAAACAATCCAAGCAGAACTATAGGGGAGCACTGTCCTTTCAGGAGATGAGAGATTTGGAGAAATGGGTTGATACGGCAGTCATATTTTAGAAAAATGGGAAATGCATTAAGTGGAAAGGACAGGTTAGCTAGGGTTAAGGTCAGCCAGGCTGACAAATATTAGTCATCAGATAAATGGTCTTTACAGATAAAAGACACAAAGTTCTGAACAGAAAATGTTACTATGTGGAACAATAATGGAAAAAGTTTGAGTTTGGTTAGGTATAGCTACATAGATGCACTCTGTGTAATCAGAATGTAATCAGACAGATATTAATTCCAGATAACATGTTTGTTTTGCTAATTATAACCCTGAACAAACAGCTGTGGAGTGTAACTGCATGACGTATCGTACTCTTGTAATTACCAAAGTGCAGACTTCTATGCACAACATAATCAGGCAAACCACTGCATTGTGTGTAATTGTGTGAATTTGCAAATGAATAAATCAAGTACTAAAACAAAAACATGACATTTATGCAATTACATACATGTTGCTTTCCGTTGCAAAAAACGCACCTACACACACCCTTCAGGTTAACGGTGTCTCTTCACCTGAGCTCTCCCCCATGCAGGGAGGTAGTCTGTTCCCTGGGCGCCCCATCTCCTCTTCCTCCCCCTCCCCCTCCTTCTCCTCATCAAACCCACCCCTCATCCCAACCCCCCTGAGTCCCTAGCATCTGCACCGGGCGATGGCTCGACGGCACCTCTTACCTGCACGCAACGCCCCCTCCCTGGCAGACTACCAACCTGCATCGGGGACGTGGTCTGCCTCCACGGCGGGTGAGTCCAAACTCACTGGCACAGACAGTCTAGGAGCAGTAACCAAGGAGAGGACATCCCACCTGCATCTCACAAAACATTGTGTTTGTGTGTGGAAGGATTTGTCTTTTAAAGGGGAAATCCACCGATTTTACACATCAAAGTGTGTTTACAGGTCTTTGGGAGTACTACTGCATATATAAAAAAAGTTGTGGCTCCAGAGGGAGCTGCGCAACGTCTGATAAATTGCTGCCTCAAGTAATGTCAATTGAAGACTACAAGTTTGAAAATGAAAAAAATCTGGGGGTGTGGAGTTAGAAAGAAGTGAGCTTAGCAGACCTCTGTAGCCAGAGGCTAGCAGCTCAAGGCTACATTAGATGCTACTAGCAACACACCTGTATCTCTGACTGAACTGTCTGTGATCAAGTTGCATTGTGGGTAATGTAGGTGCCAGGTTTTGACAAAGAAGACAATTTCTCTAGTTCTGCTGCATCAATTTTTATCCTGTTTGTTCCCATTGTGTCTGTCAGTGTTTTAGGAGTGCAATGCTAAATTGGTGGTGTACTCATTTTAAGAACAAAATGACTGTGAACCATCTTTTTTACAAACAGTCTCACTTTTTTACAACAGTTTTCTCGTTGGCCCCAAAGGCTGTTCTTTTTACATTGAAAAACATTGACTCCTGAGATGTGGCTTGACCCCTCCTTGTGTTACTGCTCCTACAGTCAGCAGATAATCAGGAAGTTGCTTCTACAACTTACATGCAATTGTGGGGTCCAGTTAGGGTTATGATTTTTAAAAACATTCTTAAACTTTCAAGTAAAACAAGCTCATCTCTGTCCTGTCTTTGTCTTTAGTGTGGTACCGCAGGAAGAACGACCTGCACGCGGTGAGGGGGCGTCTGCAGAGTCCAGAGTACAAGCTGAGCAAGATCCGCTCCTCCACCATCATGACGGACTACAACCCCAACTACTGCTTTGCAGGGAAGGCAGCCTCACTCAGTGAACTGAAAGAAGTGCCGCGCAAAAACATAACACTTCTCAGGTACAGCACACCTGGACATGATGTTAAAATGTCACTTTGAGCTTCTGATGGCTCTCTGTGCTTATGCCCACACTTACAGTACACGGAGAGGCCTTTGTACCGATGTTTTCACTTCACTTTTATTTTTTTCACTTTATTTTTTCAGGGCTCTCGGCCATGGTGCATTTGGTGAAGTCTACGAAGGACAGGTTCTGGGGATGAGTGGTGATAACAATCCCATGCAGGTGGCCATAAAGGTCAGCTCGCACTCTGTGAGGCACATGAGGACAAGTAGCACCTAAATGTTAGATGATAGCACCTTACCGGGAGTTATGTTGATTACATATAATCGACTCAACAGCCTCCCACGGGGTTGCTCCTGTGTCATGGATCTAAAGGTCACACACGCAAGTAGAATTTGAAGAGACAGGTTTTGGTAATGCATTTATTTAGAGAAAGGTTATTTGCTTCACTTACTACACAATATGAAGATGTAATAAGGTAGTTTGTTATAATAATAATAAATCTGTATCTGTGATTAAATTCGACTGCAAAATCATCACAACTGCACAAAATGAGATGACTGTGACAAATAAGAATGCAAATGCTTTTAGTCAGTGCCCTCAGATCACCTGGCTTAAAACCTACACAAGGTAAAAAAGAGTGAGCTGAGTGAGCTCCACATGGGTTTGCCTGCTTTTCAATAGAGCTGATTAGGTCTAATGATGTCTTTCCTCTTGACAATGGCACACACACACACACACACACACACCTCAGACTGCTTCTCTGATTATTTTCGCTCCACAGACTCTTCCAGAAATCTGCTCAGAACAGGATGAAATGGATTTCCTGATGGAGGCACTGATTATGAGGTGAACCATACTGCAACTTTAAACTTCTTGTGTACATCACACACACCGTGCTGGACGCCATATGATTTAGTTCACACACTGATTCACCCAATGCATCCTTCTTATAGCACACCTGACATGTGTGAAGTGTGAGCAGTGTGCTCACATCATCAGACAGCAACTGGCTTTGTTTTACAACTAAACCTGTTCATCTGAGTTAGTAGAGATAACAGCTAGAGCCAGATGCGAAACTTTACTCGCTAGAAATCGAAACTATAATGCAGCACACATATTTGCCTCTCATATCATTAGCTGGTTGTTTCAGCTAACTATATGAGAGGCAAATTAGTCGAGGACAGTCATGTCTGCAGGGAAATGTTTTGATCTCAAGAAAAATACAGATAATTACATTCTAGTTTATGACCTGTGTGATGTTAATTGGTAAATACCAGTAATTAGTCTCCTTCCCAAACATCTGTTTGGCATTTTTACTTTATTAGAGATGTTTTTAGAAAGACTAGACTTGATCCAGTTCAAAGAAGATGTCCTAATTTAGATTAGAGTACAGTTTCAACCCCTCTAAATAATAGAGCTGAGATCACACGCTGAGTTATAGTCATTCAGGTGACATATATTAGGAAGTTCATGTGAAAAATATAAGACAGCATGAAACTTTTTTTTGCTGTAAATCTGGATTTGAGTGCACGCAACAGATTTGTTAGTTGCTAGTTTGGACAGTGAGCATTTGACAAAAGTTGTAATATCTCTTAATGCAATGGTTCCCCAAAGTGGGTGTCAAGATTTATTAATTTTTTATTGTTTATTTATTTTGTGTTTTTTATTTACATTTCATTACATAAAGAAACAAACAAACAAAAATGAGGCAGCATTTACTCTAAATTAATATGTCGACATATCAAAATATGCAGTTGTGCAACATGACAGCTGAGGTTTCCAGGTGTGCAGCTCTCAGAAATAGTGAACAAAGAGTTGGAGACGGAAAGATCTGTCGTTGCAAATAAGCACATTTTATATGATTAACACACACAAGTACAAGTGCAGGCCTGCTAACCCAACTGTTGTTCACTGTTTGTCCACGTAGCAAGTTCAGCCATGAGAACATTGTGCGCTGCATCGGCGTCAGTCTGAACATCCTACCACGTTTCATCCTGCTGGAGCTGATGACCGGAGGAGACATGAAGAGCTTCCTGAGACAGAACAGGCCACGAACTGTACGTCTATGCCACACCTTTCTGTGCGTGTGTGTGTGTGTGTTTGCGTGGTACACTAAATTGAGCTATGCTGTATCCAGGGCCAGACCTCTTGTCTCACCATGCGGGAGCTGCTGCGGATGGCCAGAGACATCGCCTTTGGCTGTCGCTATCTGGAGGAGAACCACTTCATACACAGGTTCAGATCCACACCCCGTTATTACTGCTAAGAGCTCAATTTAAATACAAACTGAATCAAATGTGGTATTGGGGCTACACTCTCTCTTGTGTTTACTTGTGAGAGCAACATGTAAAACAAATGCTTCATCACATATTGTGTAGCACTGGCTGAGAGGATGTTTTAGCCTGTAAGAATTCCCCTTCTGCTGCAACAAAAACACTTGAATGAGTATCACATCATGTGGACTCACTATTTTTGATAAATCCAGGAATGTATTGTTTCATTTAAAATTTTGAAAAAATGTGTGAAAACCTGATTAAAAAATCAATAAGACAAAAATGCTGATTGGTGAGAAATAATGCAACAATTCTGTAATTTCCCCATATATTCATATATATTGACATGGACAGACTCTGTTGCATAATCAGCCACACATTTGACAGATTTTCTGAGCTCCATCTTTATATCAATCTCCATTTAAAAAATTTGGTTATTTAAAAAAAACAATATATGAGCCTTACTTATCATACAGTAAATGATCCTGTGTTTTTCAGAGACATTGCTGCTAGAAATTGCCTGCTTACCTGCCCTGGACCAGACAGAGTGGCCAAAATTGGAGACTTTGGCATGGCACGAGACATATACAGGTCTGTATGCTGACTCTGCAGTGTCACACACTGGCAGTGCACATAGCAAAGCACGCAGGGTGATTTACGATGATGTCTATAGTGGGAGTCCAGGCAGCACTGGGTTGATGTGGTAAATGGAGGACCAGTTAAAAAGCTATCTTATTGTCCTCCACAGGGCCAGACTCTAAATTTGCTTACAGAGTTCATGGCCTTGTGGTATTTACCTTTTCTTCTAAACTGATGATAATGGACATTCCTAAATCAGATTTTTTCTTTTTTCTTTTCCCAGAGCCAGCTATTACAGGAAAGGCGGTCGTGCCATGCTGCCAGTCAAATGGATGCCACCAGAGGCCTTCATGGAGGGAATCTTCACCTGCAAGACTGATACGTGGTATAAATCTTAAACACATTATTTATGCAGTAAGGCTCCAAAAGTATGAAGCCACAAAGAGGAAGTGTTTTCAGTTTTAAAAGAGCAGATACAATTTCCTTTTTACTCGGGTTCGAGGCCTCTGATTAAAGAGTGTATTACTCTGAACTCATACAAATGTGTTGGTCTTTTTGAATACCATGTGTTCATGCTTATTGCTGTCACACCACATACAGTATATTATTTAAATATCCAAATAGGCATTGTGCATTAGTACATTAATTTTTCTGGACAATAAACAACTAATATCAGACGTCGTACAGATAACTGATTAGAGACAAATATATTTGCATTTAAAATCATGTTTCAGCTAATTTAAAAGCCTCCATGTGGTCAGTACAACGCAAGCTGGGGGGGTTTGGACAAACCAAGTAATTTTACTCCTAAATGAAACCAGACAGACCTAAAGAGATCTCAACATATAAAGAGTAGTGTGTCAAGTAAACATCTTTACAAGACAGAACAGCATCTGTATTCAAGACACAGAGAACGCAAAAAGAAGTTTGAAGAAGAAGATTGGAAGGAAAGTTTGTTTACAGATCAAGTTTTACACAAGTTAGAACTTTATAGTTGCATAATTGGAGATGGGGGATTTATACAGCAGTCCATAAAACTCAGTTAAACTTGGTGGTGTATGTACAGGATTAGCTTAAATTTGACCACACGCATTCTTCCTTTTGACATTCTCAAATTTAGCAAAAACTTGTAGAATTGTTATCAAAGTAAAAAAAAAAAAAAGATATAATATAGCCCAAGCAATATCATTTAACTAGAAATATTATTTGCTTTCTATAAATGTAAACAGAGACTTCCTGGCAGTGCTTTCAGATTTTTGGACCCCACTGAAGTTGATTAAAGTACCAGACTGTAATTGCTGATGGGGAACTCAGCTGCAATAATACTAGAGCCATTAATCTTGTCAAAGAGAAAACAACACTGAAGACTGCTGGGGAGGTTTGTAGTTAGATGCCGAGGAGGTGAATTTCTGGCTTTTGGCCAGTGCGTGATCTGTAACTGGTTCAGGCATTCTTTGGTGAAATATAAAGTATTGATTCTGGTATCCTCAGTGTGAGGAACATGAGAACAGGCAAGGTTCAATATGTGATACTTGTGATCGAGTTGACTCAACTGTTGATCTGTCTCTCCCCCTGCAGGTCATTTGGAGTGCTGCTGTGGGAGATCTTCTCTCTCGGTTACATGCCGTATCCATGTAAAACCAACCAAGAGGTGTTGGAGTTTGTCACCAGCGGAGGAAGGATGGATCCTCCCAAGAGCTGTCCGGGGCCTGTGTGAGTACTCACAGGAAGTAGATTAAAAGAGATGAGCCTGGGTGTAAAGTTCAAGCAGGGCACGATTTCAGTTGCCTTGCTTGGCCTTCCTTTGCCTTGGCAGGTTTTCTGAGTGTAAATGTTTCACTAATTCCCTACCAAGACAGAATGCTGTGATTAAGCAAAATGGATCCTCAGTTTGTGGAGTCAAAGTTCACTTTGGAGACTTTGCAAACATTATAGCTACAGTTATAAAAGGTGTTTTTTTCTTTGTGAAAGATAATAGCTTCAGTATGCTTCAACGTATGACTTTACTATTTTTTTTAATCAAAAATCTTTAGAGATAACGGCACAGAATCCGCTTTGTTTACCACCTTTGATGTGGAATTGATTGAACTTTCTTCTTTTCTCTCTTAAACGTGATGTACTGTATACGTAGTGAGGACAAAGATGTTTTTTAATATCTACCATTTGTCCACATTTACAAGATAGTTTATATAACATACAGCTTAAACAATATATCTGGAATTTGTGTCTGTTACTTTAGCTATCGGATCATGACCCAGTGTTGGCAGCACTGCCCCGAGCACCGACCCAACTTCTCTACTATCCTGGAGAGAATTAACTACTGCTCTCAGGTATACTCTATATCACATATCTGGATATATAAAATTGCCATTAGTGTTACATAAATGTAATATTTATTTACTCTTCATTCTTTGCGTCCTCCTAATTTTCCTTTTTCTGCTTCACGACTCTTTATCAGGACCCAGATGTGATCAACACACCCCTACCTGTGGAATATGGGCCCACCACAGAGGACGATGGTGGCACAGTACTCCGTCCCTCTGACCACACCTCCACCAGCCTGACTCCTCTCCTGGTGTCCCATCCTGTTTCCCAGGATTCCTCCTCCCAGCTTGGTCTCTCCTCTCTGGGCCTGGGTCCAACCCCTCTTCCCCCACAGCCTACCAAACCCCGTGTACTTCTCCAGAGGACCCAGCCTGTCCATCACGAAGTGACGTCATGTCGTGAGGCCCTGGAGCCGTCCTGGGCCGAGCCTGTTCCCGCACCTGGTTTGTCAGCGGCAGGCATGTGCGCAGGAGGCCACTGGCTCCACCCTGAGCCTCCTCATCACCGACCTTGCTCCAGAAACAGCTCCTCCTCGGGGAGCCAGAGGATGAAGAATAAGACCAAGAACCTGTGGAACCCCACGTACGGCTCCTGGGTTTTGGAAAATTTCAGGGGGAAGAAAACACTTGCTCACACTCAGTCCATGCCACTCTCAAGCTCCTCTTCCTCCACCTCCAACACACAGGCTCCTCAGACCTGCAACCCAACCTTAGAGAGCAACGAGGCTGGGTGTGACAGCACCAACAGCACCCACCTCAGCCCTTCCAGCCTCTGCACTTCCTCAACATCCCCTTCCTGCCAGGCTCAAGCTGCCCCGAGCACGTCCTCCCATAAGTCCCCAACTGGCGGCACCACAAAAGTCGGTATGGACCTGGCTAAACTTCAGAGTTTCCCCTGTGGCAACGTCAACTATGCCTACGATGAGCAAAGCTACGAGGTAGAGAGCCTGCCCTTGGTTATGCCCAAAGCCCCAGAAGCCATCACAAACACCAGCTCTGCCCCAAGTGTCTCCTCAGGGACTAGCCTTGGACTGGTGTTAGGCCTCCATACCTCCTCATCTTGTATGCCCAAGCTGCTGCTGAAGCGCCACGCCAGCTACGGACACGAGGACATCAGGAGACACACTAAAGCTGAGAAACCCACACGCGACCGAGACTCAGGCTTTTCTTTGTCTGAAGACCTCAGCGTTACCCCTATCTAAGAAACGGCTTACTGTAACAGGGGTTCTTATTTGATATTAAAATTAAATGTCACCTGGAGCCCCTTTTCTCACAACCTGAGACTGGAGTTCTGGATTTCTGGAACAAAAAGCATGACCACAAGGGCCCCGTCACGGTCTGAGAGCCACAGCATCAAATTATTAGAGCTGAAAAGCTGGAAAACACACTCACATGCACACAAATACTCCTCTGTACTGTAATACAGAGAGCCAACGCTGGACTCAGGGCTCTTTCCTGGGCTTCTGGTACACTGGTAGCTGAAACACTGAAGCTGAAACACGGCACGGCACACAGCCCTGCGCTTTCTCAATGTCCACATTGCTGGTGACGGCTGCCATAAATAACTGCTGTATATGGACTCCTTTTCTACTTATTTGTTTTTGTTTTTCCATGAAAGCTTTGCCAGTAGTATATGTTGCATTATATAGTAAACTATTTGTTGGAATTTGTAGTATTCAGTGTACAGTACGACCATAACAAGCCAAAAATATTGAGCCATTGGGAAGAAAATCTTTAAAATTTACAGAATTTTTAATTTCAAAAGTTTAAAATTCGGAAAAGGCACTAGAGTTACTAAAACTATTTCAATTTAATTAATTTTATGCATACTAGGAACTTCCATGATTCTGATTTGCTTTCACCCTAAACAATGTGAAACATACATACAACATACTGCAATAACATGTATTTTATGAAAATGTCTTTGATGTTTTATCAGTTTTTCTCAAGAGCTCTTGAGCTTAAAGGTTCATTGTTGACCTTGGAAACAGCAATTTGGAAAACCCCCCAAAAAAACCTCTCAACTCAAGGTTGACTTACTTGGTGTTTCCAAAGCTTCCTCAGCAGATAGATTTGCTCAGTTGTCATGGAGATTGTTTGGTTGTAATGTCTGGGTTTTCGGTCACATGATAACTAGTGGTTGTATATGAGGAGATCATAAACCCTGTTTTTCTTTCTCCAGCCATCCACTGACTCCAGGTCAATGCCTTTGACCTCTTCCCAGTTGATTCTGCTGGTTTTTGGTCTGGTCATAGTCACCGCTGGTTTCCTGGAAACCTCACGTTGCTGTAGCTTCAAATTTACAGTACAGACATGAGAGTGGTATCGATTTTCTTATCGGACTCTCAGAATGTCAAACTATTCCCTTCAGGTGTTAAATGGTTTGTGGTAAGCGCTGACTCCTTGTCCTTGTAAGTGGAACGTGTGCTGAGAAATATTTTGTCAAACTATCTTCAAACAATCTTAATTTGGCTTTGCATGTGTTTGACTATTCCTGACTTTTTATCCCCATGCCCCAATATTTACTTGGACTGCAGGAGGTCTCATTTAAGCGTATAGAATTTGATGATGACCATGCAGCTGTGAAAATATTTGCTATTTTTGTACTCACTTCCGTACACTGGACTAACCCATTGCATTAGTAGCTGTTTTATCTTTTATTTGTATTCATTTACGTTAATGATAGATCTGTATTTGTAGTTGATCACTGCCATTAGATACCTCTACAGTGCATCTACTGATGTAGTGCTGGTAGTACCTATGTTTACTCAGCAGGGGGAGGTATTCAGCATTGATATACCAAACATGCTGCTGCAGGTATCTCAGTTCATATTTTCAGCGATTCAGTTGTGAAAATCTCTATTCAGTATTTATGTTTTCAGGTTATTCTTATTTAATCGATTTGATAGTATCCGATATATGTCTTTATTTTGAGCCTAAACATGTCGATAGTTTATTTTTTAATATGTTGAATGAATGTTTACATTTATATAAGGGTTCTATAGGCTTACTGTATGTTTTATGTCCAGGCCTGCTGATATTAGTGAGTGTTTATCTCAGTCACTCAACAGTCCACTTGAAAATAACTCTTTTCTTTTAGAAAAAGCTCTAAAGTTCTCTAAAGAGTCCTTTGTAGCGAGAGATTCATGCCATTTAGAAATATTGATTACTGTGGAATTTCTTTTATAGAGAAACAAAAATCATCCTCGTCTTGCTCACAGTGTATATTTTTTACAGCCTGGTGCATTTTATTTCAAGTTAACTGAAAAGTTTTTTTCTGTATTCTTTATGTAGCCGAGGGTGTTGTGCCTCAACCAAAATGCAGTCTATGCAATATACTGTCTTTCACACTTTCATCTAACCTAACTGTGTCCCAAATAAATCAACATATATTGCTCTTATTTGTGAGTTTGATCAGTTACAGAGTTTTGTCCCAATGGTACAAAAATTAGTCCTAACATATTTAAGATACCACAATAGAGTTTTACTATTGAAAAAAAACAAAACAAAACAGTATTTTCCCCTTTAATTTTATACATTTTCATTCATTTCATTTACAGAACATCTCTGACCAGGACTAAAGAATGTGCTATAACAAACATTGCAGCATTAATATCCAACAAGTTCTGGAAGAACTGAAAATAATTAAAGTTAAAATTAAATGTTTAAGTTTAAATTAAAGTTTGATTACAGGAACAAAATCAGTGAAAGAAATGTAAATTGATATACAATAAAAGACAGTTTGTCAGAATAGTGACACAGATTATACACTAATCAATATACAGTATGCAGTACTATATTGACAATGTGTTACGTGTTGTAGTCATATGACTATGAGGTCTGAGACCCAGTCAGAGTTTCATACTGAACAGAATGCTTTAATATTACACTTGCAGATGTAACATCAGGGCTAAGGGTTCGGTGGTATTAAGGAGGACTGAGTTTGCAGCTTGTGATTACGCACTTTCTCCTTGTTTTAATTCATGAGCATTTCCTTCGCATGCAACATCCCATCCCTGGAACTGAAATGCAGAATCCCTACACTTTCACTTCTGTTCGTTTTGTAGGAAGTTGAATTAGTGTCAGCTCATTTGCTCAATCGTTCAGAAACTAGTGACAAATTATCTGCTCCTCTCTGTTCAGTGTCCATCGTGTCGGTGGCTTTATAAAGCTCTTCTTGGGCTACGCTAAACATTGTTGTAGCATTTCTGTACTCTTCTTAACATTGCTCATAGAGCACCCAAAGCAAATCAACATATATGAAACCTCCCTAAATCTCTGTGGTGTCCATTACAATAGCTTGAGTTCCTTTCACCCATCTATAGGTCAAAGGTCACTGACCATCTGCTTCTGTAGTTTGGTTATTTTCTTTGGTAACTGTGCAAAGGGTTTCTTTGCTAGTCCCTTCATTGCATACAGACTCCAGTGTGTGGATGAGGTTTTCCAGTCCCCACAGGTAGCCATCCTCCCGGTTGCCTTCCTTCCAGGGAATGTCATGGTATAACGTCTGGCCCACTGGTAACGCTGTGGTCTTGCCAAAGTCAATAATCCAGACCTGGGCATTGCCCGTGTGGTCATGGATAAAGAGGAGAGAGCTGCCAATGACCTACGACAAACAAGAAGGGTTTCATAATAGCTTTTACTTTTCTTTCTTCTGCTTCTATTCATGCATCAATCCATAAATACAGACGGGTGACAAATTAAATGAAAAACCTGAATAATGAGTAATGCATGCAGATGCTTCCATACAGCAGTGATACCCCACCAGGGATACTAGTACCCCAGGGGGTACTTCTTCAGTTGCAAGGGGGTACATGGAAAGATTACATAGCTCAGCTGATTGGAGAAATAGAAATTAGGATTTGATTTTTACAAAAAATCCATATATTGAGCCAGCTGTAATTCCAACAGTATGCGAGTGAGAGTGCGTGAAAACTAGCTAGCAAGCAGAGAGTTTAGCAGTTTAGCTAAAGGTAAGGGGTAAATGGTTGAAATGTCTACCATCAGCCACTCCAAGTAGGAGTACAAATGCAAACTTGCCCATCCACCTAAACATTGACGGTTAAATTGTATGAAAACATTATTTTAGGCTACCAATACCACTTTTATACAATTAATGTCAAATGACATCCAGTTTAAAATCTATTCAAATGGACACATTTGGAACGACGGTTGAGTTTATCTGACGGGATTGTGGGGGGTCACAAGGGGTCACTAAATGGTTTGATGAGTATGAAAATGACGTCAGTCACCAGATTTCAACCAAATTAAACACCTTTGAGAGACTTTTGACCTACGGGTTAGACAGCGCTCTCCACCACATAATCAAAACACAAAATACAAGGATATCTCTTGGAAAGATGGTGTTAAATCCCTCCAGTGGAGTTTCAGATGAAGTCCATGCCGCAACACTTTACTTGGGCGCTTTATATTTGTTTTTCCTTTAATTTGTCACTCATCTTTAGATCAGTCATCACCTCGTGTCGCCTGAAGAACTCTGACGTCTTCAGGGCCTGCCGGATCTCCGTCAGTCTGCTCAGGTAAGACTTCTGTGTTTCAAGAAAAAACAGTGACGGGCGTAACATAAAATACTCAAATAAAATACAAATATATTTGAATCTGAATCCATACACTAGAAGCTAGGGTGTAGACACAGTGTATATTTGGGAACCTCCCACCATAATGGAAAACTCAGACAGCATTACAGTGTGAATATTTGCTTTGTGCAATGTAGAATTACTCTGCGGTTTTTCTCTTGTAGTTCAAACACTTTGAGACTGTTTTCATTTATCATTGGACTGGCTCCAACCTTTTTCAAATAGAAGGACTGAGTATACAAAGTGATATTAGTCCAAACATTGTACACGGATATGAGAGCTTACTCACGCAGCGTGTTTGTAATTGGTGTAGTCTTTCAGATAATGCCTACAAGACTTCTTGGGTATATGCACAGTAAAGTATGCTTTGTGTGTGTTCTTACATGCATGAGTGTGCTGCATGTGTTTGTGCAGAAGCTCACTGACTGCCACGTACTATGATGTTGACGTTCCCTCCAACAAAGTCCTTGATCACCTGGACGACATGCTGCTTCGATCTGGTTTTCTTGAAGTCAGTTCGACACGTACCGTCACATTTCTAAAAGAGATGAAAGGGCCTGGATAAGAATATTACACAAGAAAATGACTTCAAACCAAGTCATGTACTTATAGTATACGGTATGCAGCATATTTAATCTTGTATTTTGTGATTCTGCAGCACAAGTCAAGAGATAGACTATCAACCTGTGATTGGATGGAATTTGCGCATTATTTAAACCTGCCATAATCTAATTAAAGGTGGGGTAGGCAGTTTTTTGCCGTCATTTGGCAAAAATTCCATAATAACCATTCAGCATATTATAATTCAAGTGGTCTGAGAGATAACCTCTACTTCTGCCCCTCCTCTCAGCTCTGTTTTCACACTTCAGAAAATCTATTCCGTGACAGGAGACTTTGACCAGCCACAGGTCATTTCAGAGAGAGGGCACGTTCCTATTGGCTGTTCTACAAATGCAGATGTGTGTGCACGTCCCTTCAGATGGTGAAAGCCTGGTTCAATGGTCGAAAATCCAGCTGAAAATCCTGCAGCTTGTGATAAATTTCCAATACCTCCTTTGCCTTCATCGGCGTATAGAACAAAACAACACGTCCCGGCTCCACACGGAGCTTCTGGCTCATTATGTTCGATGCCACAGCGCTCATATTGACGAGTGGCAAAGAGTCATGATCACAAACAATGGGGACTAACTTTTGAGAGAGAGATTTTGCCTACCCCAGCTTTAATTACATTTTTTTGGACAACTTGGCAGCAGCACAACAAGCTGTAAACAAAACCTCACCTGATAAAGATGATATATGTCTATTTACACATCCAGTAGACACAAAGCAACAGTAGCGTTTATTTAAGTCCAATATTCACTCTCTTTTAGCTCTCTTTTGGTCCCTACCAAGTCCTGAGGAAAACATCTGGCTCATTAGCCACTAAATGCTACACTGTGTTCACCAGTTAGTCACTTAATCGTCACCTTGGAATTATAAGGTTCTATCTGACATTCACATATACAGTTATGCACATATTATTATTCTGTGACAACATATTAACATTATGTGAGGTGTTTTTTTAAGTTGTATGCATTTTTGGACTTTTTATTTAGAAAACAAAAAGGTTCTATCGCTTTTGGGAACACAAAAACTTTAAAGCTCAATATCTCAAAATCACTCAGAATGCAGATGGAACCTTATCATTCCAAGGTGGCGTCATATGTCTGCTGTTTGGTGCTGGGCAAGTGATGTACAGTGGGTTTATTAGGGTTTTTTCACAGAAACAGTTGCCTCCGGCGGCCGAAGACACTGAATCAAAACAGCAACGTTGTGGGGCCGTACTATCAAAACAATAAGAAGAGAGAAGCTAAAACGCTCCATAGAGCTGAAGGGAGCAGAGCAGGGTGATAATTCTCTGTGGGTTTGTCTCTATAAGTGAGTCATTTGACGCATGGTTCATATAAAAATATTAAGTAGAGCAGCTTTAATTCATACATGTAATGGATGCAAGCATGTGCAAATTATACGTATGGATGCTGCTCATGTGTGTAATTGGGATTCATCCCAGAAATCCTTCCAGCCATAAGCCAGCTTTCCTCAGCTTCAAACTACGATCATCCTGTTAATGGCATGTGTCCACGTGGCATGTCACTCCCTCTACCTTGATCCCTTCTATCCTGAAGCCCAGGGTGTTGGTGGAGCTCATGGTCTCCCTCCACTGCATGTAGCGAGGCTTGGTGACGCCTTGTTGGGAATGCTCCTGGGCAGTCGGCCCTTCGCTGTCCACCTCCACCATTTTCTTGTACAGGTCCTCCCTCGGCTTGGGACGTTCCCGCGCCCGGACAAGCTCCTCCTCCAAGTACGTCCTGAAACAGCAGGAGGAATAAACCCTTCAGGTGCAGTAGCTGAATGTTTACCCACCACTGTGTACTCTCCTCTGCATGTACATAAATAGTAATGGTTGTTTACTTTCAGGGTTTGTCTTGCAATCACACCCATAGTTATTAAGATGCAAGATTACAAAAACACACAGTATATTTTTATTCGTTAAAAATATCTATGGAGCAATAACTTCTCATTTTTCTTCTGCTGCACTAAAAGCCAGAGATCAGCTCCAGTGTTCACTCAGACAGAAAAGATGAGCAGTGCATAAAAATGCCATTACTGAACTGCACAGCTGAGAGCAACATACTGTGTAAGTTAAATTCTGCTGGTGGAAAAACAGATGTGAATTTCAGTTTCAGTTTGTTAGCTACACTTCCTCTGTGCTGAAGAGGGAAGCTGAGAGGAGACTCCAGCATGCAGTGTTCAACTGTGTGAGAGTCTGAGTGTGTGTTTGTGTAAGTTAGCGGTTTTGTAACTTCGTGGTTGAGAGTGTTTTTGACAAAGGGGAGCCTCCAGGGACACCCTGAGTGTGTGTGTGTGTGTGTGTGAGAGACAGACACAGACAAATACAGACACAGACAAATACAGACACAGACAGACACTTAGTAGACAATAAAAACATTTTGTGTTTGTCGTCATGTGTGTGTTTGTATGTTTAGTGCACGTGTGTGTGTTTGCTTGTGCCTGATTGTGTGTGTGTGTGTGTGTGTGTGTGTGTGTATTTGCTTGTTGAACCGGAAATAAAGCTCTCAGAAGGGTGAATATCTGTACTCGCATGCCTGTGCATGCATTAACATGTGCATGTAGACATTCATGTGTGCATTCATGCATATATGTATGTGTATGTGTGTGTGCCTGCGTTTGTGTATGTGTGCGTGTGTGTATTTGTGCCTGTGCACATGATACAGCGAGACACCCCGCCCGCTGTGGCAGGAAGCCAAGCATATAGCCAGTTACAACAGGTGTTCCCTTGTAAAGCAAAAACTCTTATGCTTCAGGCCGCACATATTGTCACCAGTCTGTACATGTCTCATCAGTCCATTTCCACAGAACATGAGTAAACATCCAATACATAAATAAAGAAGGACATTATCTGACATTATCAGCGTGTAGCAGAAATAAACCTGTCCCTTTATATATGATATGATAAATAAATGCACAAATATCTATTCTAAGTAAATGAACACCTTACTTCCTTACCTCACTCCCATCTTGCAGTCCATGACATTGGGAAGGTCAAAGTTCACTAGCAGGTCAGTCATATGAAGGAAAGACTCTCCATCTTTTTCCACAGTGCCATGGTAACCAGGCACAAACGGGAGCAGTGCGTCATCCTTCAGTTTCTCAAAACACTGCATCTCGTTTTCCGAGAACTTCTTCAGGATGGTGCCCTCATCTGCTGCTTTGAAGTTACCTGAATGAGACAAAGACCAGTACTTAACAGGAAACAGGAGGGAGGAGAAGACACATGCCCTGACTTGGAATCCAAGGGAACATTTGGGTGTGAAATTTGAGAGTGTGTGGAAAATGATTCTAACTTCCAGTGAGTCTGTTGCAGGAAATCATCAATCATCCATGACAGTATCTACCGTGCTAAAGAGTTTTAATCCCTGTCAGTGTGGCGACTGTGCCTTTTAACCTTATTCTTATTCCATAACTGTCAGACAATTTGAACAATGCAACAAAAAAATGTCACAAAAATATCAAAAAGACAAAAAACATCTTATGTCAAAGACTGCACACCAAATATGCTGATAGATTTTCCCGTCGGGGATCTACAGAGTTTCACAAACATTATGTGATGGTCTGAACAGGTCATACCTTTATGCCCGGCTAGCTGAACCCAGTTCAGTTTTCTCCTCTGGGTAGCACTGAAGGGCCAGTGGACAATCGTCTTTAACTTCCACCACGGCTTGCTCTGGAAAGCAAGAAGACAAACAGAAGTGAGGATACAAGTTTTTGGGTTTCTGTGCCTCCTCGTTCACATAAATGATCTGATAACAAGAAGGAGTGCTGCAAGGTCACTGAACTTTGGTCCACCCCATGCTGTCTGAATAGAAATCTGATCACATAAGCAATTCTACCCAGTAAATCTGATGCCAGGCTTTTGGTTTTCCACTGCGTGAAACCTCCAATCTAGGTCAGTTAAATGCCATTTCTGTGGAAACTTATATCAGCGCTCAACATCTCTATTCAGCATCTCCAGCTTGGTGTGGGGATGGGCTTGCAACTTTGATTCACACAGAGAAGTCTGAATCTATCTAACATCATGAATGTACAGCTAAAGACATTTTCTGGTTATATTGCGTTTATGTTCAAGTAGCATTTGGAATTTCACGCTGAATGAAACATGCATAATTTGTCATCTTTGGTCAAATTGCCATATCTCAAGGGAACATCTTGAGGTTTAACACCAAATACTCAAGTGTGACAATGCCCTTGCTGCTGACCTCTCAACTCCCACTCACTTTTTTGCCATGTCTGAAATGTTGGGTGCCATATGACTGTTTGCAACAAATTAAAGTATGCACTGAATCCTTAACAAAGACACAAAAAAGGGGGCTGAGAAGTGAATTATCTTTTCTTGGCAGAGATGTTTATTTTATTCGTCGTTGTTTGTTTAGTTGTCTCCTCCCACCAACCTCACTTTCTCCTTTCTCTTTCTCTGTCTCTCACTATGCACACAGGAAAACACAGCAACAGCTTGCATATTTCGCAGACACAGTAGTGCTTCACACTTATGGGGAACTGCCTGTTTTATTCACTCCCAGAAAACGGACCATATCTCACATAATACACACTGAGAGCATTATATTTCTATGCAGCCATCTCGAATATAACTATAAGTTTAAATAAACCAAATAAACTGATTTCCAGGCGTTGGAAAGGAAAATCAGTACATTTTCTTAGATCCTGTCTTCAGGCTTTGGAGAGGTCATTTTATTCTGTGTGTTCTGATTGAAACAGGAAATGAAACAGGGACTCTCGGCTCATGCTTGAGCGTCTCACAGTTCACCATCCTCACTAATAGCAGAACTGTGCAGCAGCCAGCCAAGTCTCTCTTAAATGTCAGGTGATATGCTTCGCTTACTGCAGTGCTACTTGTTTACTGATAATATCACATGGTGAAGGTGTTAGGACTCTCACAAACGAGCGTTTGTTTTATCGCTGCAAGTTATTGTCAATTAACGACAATGATTAGCACTTACTTGCGAATAATTTGAAGTGGAATCTGGAGTCATAGTGTCTTATCCGCAGCCTGAGAGGGAATGGAAACTTAGATAGAAACTCTGAGTTTTGATGTAAACATACCGACCCCGCAGCTCTACAGCCAAAGCTCATATTTTACACGCGTGACTTTGAAACTTCATGTTATTCACACTACACCGTTTCAACTGTTAACACTGCTTTCACTCTTGAAATAACAGGTCTGATCACTGTATACTTACATGTTCAAGAAAGCACAGTGCATCAAATGCTGCCGGTAGAAAAAGTATTCAGATCCTTAACTTAGTAAAAGTACCAGTACAACAATGTAAAAATACTCCATTACAAGTAAAAGTCCTGCATTCAAATTCCTACTTAAGTAAAAGTAGAAAAATATACTTAAAGTATCCAAGTAAAATAACTTGTTCTGCAGAAAAATGGCCCCTGTGCACTGACACATATTATTATATGATGTTGTTGTTGGTACTGATGCATCCATCCTTAAGTAGCAATTAACTGTTCAACGGTTCAGCTGGTCTGGGTGGAGCTACTGTACTGTATATGTGTATACAGTTGGGTATGTGGTTCCCAGCCTGTAGGGGTCTGGCCTCCACAGAGTCACAGGACACATTTTCCCCCTAATCTTTCCTGCTTTTTGTGAAATATTGGATAATTTCACCTCTTTGGGCCTTAAACTGCTAACAACTCATAGGCTGCTGAAACCCAACTACACACGGCTTTTTTACGAGGCATCACAAGCCAAAAAGGTATCATTGTATTGTATTGTATAAACGTATCGTATGTTTTTGAAATGTAAAATCTTTAATGTAAAAAGGAACTGGTAATTATAGCTGTCAGATAAACGTAGAAAAAGTCTGAAATGTAGCGAAGGAGAGGTAAAAAGTGGCAGCAAATAGAAATACATAAATAAAGTACCTCAAAATTGTACAGAACTAAATAAAAAGTAAAGGCACATAGTGACTTTCCACCACTGCTTAATACAAAGATACGCAATCCATGCAAAGGCAATAACGTTTTGTTAACTCTCACAAATGAAAAGGAACCTATTTCCAGGATTAGCCTAATGTTTGCTTTCTGGTTGGTTTCTTCAGCACCTTACACACTTGCTTTCTGCTCTGTCACACCCACCTTTTCTTTGTAACACCGGGCCTGTTGTGTGTGTATGACACACTGACTGACACAACACCATGCCAATCTGAACAGTCACAGCAGGCGATATCAACGCTGCAATCACAATCATACTGAGAGTGAACTTCACCCATTTCCAACAAAGCAATTCCAGGGACTGAGAAGAACATCTGTGAGACAATGTGACTCACTCGCCAGGTTTTGTTACCCAACCAATTATAACTCATGCATTCCACATGAAGCTGTTTGTCATCTTTGCTGTATTGTCATCTTGACGTGCTAATGGTATGTAAACTACTGCGAGACTTTCAAACTACTCCACCTGTCTGTCTGTTCTTCCCTCCTGTATTTCCACTAAAAGCACTTTGCTGTGCACTACTAGGAATGAATCTGTATTATACATGCATTTAAGTGTGAACTCACAAAAGCTAAGTGCTGATACTGAAATGTTTTTGACTTCCTGAAGTGGTTATTTGTTAAATGTCAAAGGTCTCAAATTGGCTACTGACCACAAAAACATGATTACACAATGATACATTAGCCTGTAGTGTGTGTGTGTGTGTGTGTG
>LKNJ01005313.1:8408-32787 GCA_002120245.1 Maccullochella peelii
AGAACATATGTTGTGAATGCTTCCAGCATTCACACCAATAATAATAATAAAGAATTTTTGCGTAGAACATATGTTGTGAATGCTTCCAGCATTCACACCAATGACTTCAAATTAGTAGTAGTAAGAGTTTCCTCACTGGTATGACAACCTGAATGTAAGAAGTTACAAAGTTTTTCTTGAGGATAAGAGCTGATTGAAGCAGCCAAAGAAATTCCATCAACAAAAACGCTGTGACAGAAGTCACTATTTGTTGTGATTGGCCAGCATTACTGCTGATATTGGTCCATTAGGCCACTGTGTTCAAAGCGCACAGCAGCTTGCCATTAAGGCATGATGAAGTTGGAGAAAATGTAATTGTTTTTTTAAAGCTTTTTGGGGGTTAACAGTGGATTACAAGCTCAGCCTGTGGGTGGTAAAACATTTATCCCTTACGTCTTTTCTATGGGAATATCTGCTAATAATTAGGTGTGTACATAAACATTTGTCTTGTGATAGTGTGAACCAAAGCAGATGGTGAACTCCAATGCCATCTTAGCTGTTCTGCTACAGCTGCATTGTCACGTACAGTGGTAATAACGGTCATTGGTCAGGCTATATTAGTTATGGTTGTCTCAGCAATATGGTCTTCAATGTGCGAGCAGTTATGGGTCTGCAAACAACAGCAAATCAATTGGGCTTCAACGTGTCTGCTTCAAAACACGCCACTGAGACACATATACAACTTGTCCGTGAATACTCATCTTGATCATAATGTCCTAAATATGATGATCAGCTACTTTTGAGAATTTGAGAATTGTGCCATTCATGAACTAATGGTAAACACCCAATTAAAAATCAATAGCTTTCAGTTGGGTGGATGGTGGTGTAATTTACTTGAGGGGATACAAAAAATGTAACAAATGGTAAGGCAGTACACCCCTAGTAACAACTCAGTTTGAGTGCCCCTCCCAGGAAACAAGAAGAATAATCAACATTTATTGCAATTATATTTTCCCTAAGACTTTTAAAACTGCTATGGTAAAACCTTTTATGAAGCCTGACCTGGACATTGTTGACCTTGACAATTACAGGCTCATCTCTAATCTTTCTTTTCTTGGTAAACTTCTGGAGAGGACTGTTTTTAACCAACTATACAATCATCTGAATAACAACAATACATTAGAAAAGTTCCAATCTGGTTACTGGGCGACCCATAGCACTGAAACAGCTATACGGAGGAACTGACTGAGAATTACTGTTGAGTCCTGCGTTTGACACAATTGATCATGGCACTGTACATACTTAAGAAATGGGTGGGTCTCTCTGGTGTAGTGTTCCAATAGCTTTGTTCATACTTAAAAGTGTGACAAGTGGTCAAAAAATCCACAGGGTATCTTGTTTTTGGATGGATAAAAATTTTCATTATGACAAAAAAAATCTGGTGATACTATTCTCCCTAAACGGTGAAATATTCTTGCTAGGTATTTAAAAAAAACTTTAACTTTTCTATTTATCTTTTTATGGATTGTCATCATGTGATCTAAGAATGGAAATTATATATAGATACATAGTCATAAGATTATACTGTATATTATTTAATAAGTGAACCATCTCCATGCAACCCTGTCTCCTAGAAATTACATTTATATACAACTAATTAACAACAGCAAATACGTTTTGTTGGAAATGTAAATGTAAAGATTAGGGAAAGATTGTGGTCTGGTTGAATACAGAAAAAGTCTGCAATGACTTGAATCATGAAACACAACGTGATCAACATTTAGCTGAAACCACAATCTAACCCCTAACCTTAACCAAAGTGCTTTTGTTGCCTAAACCTAACCACAGACAGGACTCAGGATGTCAACCCCGGTCTCTGGTGTCAAGGTTCAGCACTTTGTACAGCCACCATCCATCCTCCGAGCCCCTCCCTGTAATTTCGCTGCGGTAGATAAATGTGCCACTTTGTTCACTCAAAAAAACTTTGCCTCTAAACATAATCCAGCGATTGCATCTGTCAGCACAACGTAGTTGGGAAAACAATTTCATACTATATTAATGTAATCTCTAGGAGACAGGGTTGCTCCATGACAACCAAGCAAACTCTATCTGCTGATGAAAACAATGAGATGTGGTTGAAAGCATACTAAAAGCTAGTAAGTGGAGTGTTTCACAGCGCAGTGGGTGAAGTTGAATGGGGAAACGCCTGGATCCGAGGAAGCTGATCCAGTGTTGCAGCAATGAGCTTCATCAGCACAACAAGGCCACCAAACAACGAGACAAAAGCTTATTGACTACATGTGACAAATGAGCTTTCCATTGCAACAGGATGCTATTGAAATTATGCCATCAGCTTCATCACAAAACCCTCCTACTGAGTGCATAAAGTATATCACACATACATACAAGCACACACACTTCGACTACATTCATGCCCAGTCCTCATACTCCTAAGTTTAATATGAACCCAAGTCCTACCCTACAACAGTCCCTTGGAGAAATGGGAACGAGTCAGAGGAAACTCTTTCTGAGGGTCTAAAACTCCCACAAAGATAGCAGTTACACACACAAACCTTATCCTACCTACGAGGTGGTAAATTATGCATATCCACCAAAAAAGTTTTCATCGCAGTCTACCCGTTATATTTGAGTGTGACAGATAAACCATCCACAAAGAAGCAAGATCAATTAAATCCCAAGGGAAATTTTAATTAGAGCAATCTGCTGCATCACTCTCTCTCTTCCCCCACTCATTGTCTTTCAAATAATGTAGCTCATCAGCATTGACAAAATCACTATCCATCAAACATAGAACAGCATGTCCTTTGATAACAGTGATGTAATTTTCTGCCCTGCTGAAGAGTACTTATCCGCTTCAATCTTAGGGAAACAGAATAGTGTAGTACAATGTGTCAAGGTGCCACACAAAGTTACACTGGCTAGTGTGTTTACCATGGAGGTAATGAATACAATCAACCATCTCTAACTTTTCTAACTGTAGCAGACCAATGGGTGTGGAAATGTAACATATCAAGTAGAGTAAACGTCGTAGCTGTAAGATACATGTTAATATTCTTGAGAAGCAATTTATGCAGGAATACAGGCATTCATGCCCAAATAATCAATAAATCATAATTTTTTTCCCTCTCTTTCATAAAGAGAGGGGAAAAAAGGCATATTTGCACATGTGGGATTAAAACCTATTTACATATTTGTTGCTGGATACATGTTAAAAATGTAGTACGAGCACAGTTATTAAATTAAAACATCTTGCCAAGTGCACAGAATATAGCACACATGACCCATAAATACAATAGCAGCAACTTAAATATTCAGCAGCAGTTGGAAAGCACACTGTGCAACACGTACAGACCAAGATAAGCAGACCTACAAATAGTTAGCAAAGACATGGGCAAATAAACTGACTGGAAGTTTGACAAAATAGTGCATTGTGAGAGCTACAGAACAGCCTGAGGGGTTTAACATAGGGCAGCTGCTGTATGGTAGCACATAAAAGTCACACTAAATTACAATCATTAGGAAACCTACAGCATATAAAGATCATGCCAGATATCTCACTCAACGGACAATGGACAACGGAATACCAAGCTCCTAAAAAATCAACTGAAAGCTGTATGTGCTCATTATAAGGGTACTAGCAGCGAGTAAAAAACTCCCTAAAAAAACACCTGACATGTCATGAAACTGCATCACATTTCATCAGAGAAAAGAAGTAAGACTGTCAAAACATTTACCATGACCAGCCTGCAAAAGTCAACTTTTTAGAGTAAATATAGAGAAAAGCTGTAGTGGTCATGCAGAGTTTTGATAAAGCATGCTCCCACTGTTCAAGTCAGGTCTTCAAAGCACAAAGTTCTTTGCAGACAGTCATTTACTCTTTATAATACCATATAATTTTATAATATGTAATTAACAAAGCCAATACTCAGCCAATCAATGAAATGGCCCCCAGACAGTGCATATGACCACTTGATCTGCCATCAAGGTATAATATTTATGTTATAAAACAACACCTGCTGTCCTGACTCTCAGCCACTCAATTCACTAGAATTATCTCATTTTAACCAATTTAGATAAAGACCTCAGGCAATCTATGCTGTACTAGTCCTACCTCTAATTTGTATGCAGCTCAAGTCCTTGAACATGGAAAAAGAAATAAAAGACTGTTATTGCCGGAGGTCTCTGAACTTGCCCTGAACCTGCTCCATTTATTAACTCTTAGTCTGGTCACTTTATGAGTGCACAAGAAGTCAAGAAGCAAGCCTTATTAGACTCAGACATACATGAGAGTTCGCACACATACAGACACATGCACATCAACGTGGTGTTGCTGCAGATACAAGAAAGAAAAAAAAAAGGAAAAGCACCTGTTTATCCTTAATACTTTGAGGAAAAATAATTACACGTGTGTGGTGAATTAAAATGACTAATTAGTCAGTCTCAGTGAAAATACATACCGGTGTCATGAAAATACTACAACACTAAACCTGATCCTGCTAGATTCAATGTAATCCACTGCATGTATCACTTGGTAGTTTATGAAGTACATCTAGCTAAAACTAATGCGGTCTAATATAACAGCCCTGCAATAAAGCCTACGTTCATTAAATGTTCAGTTTTTGTTGAAACTGGTTCAGAGAAGTGTTGATTCAAATCTATGCTCATTTTGGAGGCTGTTGAATTGTGTTATACTGAGTACTATTTCTGTTTGTCCACCACTTTTATATCAATGAGGGTTGACTAATGTTAGAAACACCTCAGTACAATGTGACAAATCATGTTCCAGGCAATTCAATGACCAACTAAAACCAAGTCATCTTGGGTTACTATTTATTTAAATAGGCAAATGTCGATACTCAATTTATTATTAAACTACTACGATTGGGCACCCTAAGTTTACTACCTTTTAGGTGGTAAAATATCAAAAAGTAATCTTTAGATATTCACAGAGATGTTGTAAATAGATACATGTTAAACAACAAGGCTTTGAAATTTCTCCTGTATGAGATCACTCTTTCTGTTACATCTGCTTATGTCTCTATTCAGGCTGCCATAAATAATTGCTCCCACACTGAAACACACCCTCACACACTACAAAAAAAGGTGCTATATAAATAAAGTTTTACTTACTAACTTACTTACTTACACCCTCTCCTTCACAATTAAAAGACGTATTTTATATTCATCACAGCTATCAGTTATGACATCATTTCACTCACTACCTCACTCGCTGACTCATTGCTGAGTTTTGTGTCTCGGTATTAGCATCGTCTTTGAACTGGATGCAAGTTCCAGGCAATCTGTCATTAGCATATTAGCATTAGCGGAGATTATCATTTTAGCATGAGCAAACCATAGCAAATATTCTTATATTGTATAACACTTCCATTTCGTGTTCTTATATTCTTGTGTGTATTGGTGTTTTGTATTTAAGCTACTGGATGCCTAAATTTCCCTTGGGATCAATAAAGTATCTATCTATCTGTCTATCATGGCTTACCAAAACCTCAGGATCGTAATGCTCTATAGGCAATGTGCATGTTCAATGTCTCTCAGACACTTTCCTTCTCCGCTCACAATTCTCACTTCTGATGGGTTCTTGTGAATAATTTAAGGTGAAACTAATTACTTTAAACCAATTCAGTGGGGTTACCAGTCACCAGAGTTTCAAAGCATGCATTACAAAGACATTCATCAAGACCAAGAAACCTAGCTTGACATCAGTGCTCTCCTTTAACCACCAGACTGGCTGCATTAAGATTTATAAATTTCCCCCTTTTGATCATATTGAAAGCCCAGCCAATACTTGGTGAATTGATTAACATTTAACCCTTGTGTGAAGTGAAATATTGAAAGTGAAATATTTCAGGCAGTGATTGTGGAATTAATTTGAGCCTTTTCTCAAAAATATGACTTTATAAATTCTCTCTAGTTGTAAACAGATATAATTTCCCTTTTATCTTTAAGCAATCTGCACTGTGTTCCATCCATCAATAACATTTTATACTTTCCCCTCATTTAAAAACATGGAAATACACATTTATTATTACCAGCATATTCTATTTTTTCCATAAATAAGGTAAGATTGCTGTAGGGCAAAATATTAGCAAAACAGAGCAGCTCTCATGGAATAACCTTTACCCATGCAGAGCCAAAGAAGTGATCACTGCAATCCTGATCACTAGCAAGGCTGTTTGGATCCATAAAGAAAGGCAAAGATCCAGCAATGTATGCCTCATTTCACAGATCAATTACCTAATTTACAGTGATGCAAATCATAAACAGTAATAATATATATATAATATTCAATACATCATGCATTCCCTTTTATTTGTATTCATTGCAGAATTATGGGAGCAAGAGGCTACATTTTGAAACTATGAATGATGGCCAAAACTATAAAATAGATTTTTCTTTAAAAGCATACATTTTCAAAGATTTCACATAAAATGACCAGAATCAAACCCCCTGTGATAAACATACTTTATCATACCTTCTACCAAGATAAAAGCCAGTCTTTCAAGCTTCCTCATATTCCGGTAAAATATTGTTTAACCTTCAAACAGCAAAAATGGATGAAATTGTCTATAGTGTCTGGGTGCCTTCATGCCCTTATAATACTAATGCTTTATGGAGGAGCAATAGACACCCTTTAAAATGGAGATGAACCTGTTGGACAGAAGATGACACACTAAAGAGGAACTGTAATTGTATAAGAGGTAAGATTAATTAGAACATTTCCATCATGTTGGTTTGCTGATGATCATTAATAATATTTCATCCTTTTATATGCTGCTCATTCTCATCAGTGTCTTTGTCATCAGTGTCACATTATCACTTGAAGCAGAGGGAGAGAAAAGAGGGCACGCCGGTATGTCCAAATGTCTTTTTCATTTCCCTGTAGGTAGTTTGTGTCCTTCGGATCACCTTAGTTAGTTAATTTGAAAGCTTTTTTCTTCAAAGGCGCTTGCCTTACACTTGAGGTGGGTGGTAATGAGAGAAATTACAGGGCTTCATTTAAGACTTTTTTCCTCTTCAATCTAGTATGTGGAAGAACTGTGAGAGAATCGATAACCTCTTTGTTGTGGAGGTGAGTCCAATAATGAGATGCAAGAGAACAGTCAGTGAAAGACAGGCTTGGACTCAGACACGTATTATTTAGTCATTTTCTAACCAATCTATAAAGGTTGTTAGTCTTGTTTTCTGAAGGTTGACTTGTTGTATTTCTTTGGTATCTTTTTATAGATAAAACAAGAGCTTGAAATAAAACCATTAAAGTGGCAGCTAAAAGAAAACGAAATGCTACTGAATCCTAGTCAAACTGCATATCTTTCAATGTCAAGAAGTCCTTGGGTAATGGGCACGAAGTTGTGGGAATGATTCCCCACAGCTGCAAAACAGAGCAATTTCAGCCTCTGTCAAATGTAAAACTCTATCTGTGACCACAACTAGATCTTGAGGTGTTATCACTTAAGAGTTTAACAGTCTGATCTTCCTTAAAAAGTACTTAGATCTTAGCATCAGCTCTGTACTGCCTGGGTAGACTTCATTATCATACCTTACGCCAAGCCATCTACTCTTATCTGCATTCATGTGGAATGAGTATTCGAAGTAATGATGGCTGATAAAGTATTAATTGATTTTAGTTTACCATCACCTGTGACAGTACATTATTTTACTTTGCTCTCAGTGCTGCTTATGGATATATTCTTTGAGGGTGAAAACTGTTAACACTGTAGTCAAACATTTCCTGTGCAACTTTTCTCTATCTTAGCTGAATGCCGAACAATCTCTAACTACTGCTTTCAGCTGCTGAGGCACCGTGCTCCAGCTGAATATGAACAAGCACA
This sequence comes from Maccullochella peelii, assembly GCA_002120245.1. Taxonomy (NCBI): domain Eukaryota; kingdom Metazoa; phylum Chordata; class Actinopteri; order Centrarchiformes; family Percichthyidae; genus Maccullochella; species Maccullochella peelii. The sequence continues at coordinate 16,259 of LKNJ01005313.1, forward strand.
AACAAATCATACAGGGAGAAGTAACAGAGAAGGGTGGCTTCAAACACAACATAGTTACTAGTATGACACCAGGGACATTGATTGTAAAGGTGAGGAAATGTATCTGTGTAGGTCCAAATGCAAATGAGTGTGTGTGACAGAGGAAGAATGCAGATGCTGTAGAGAAACCTAGTTTCACCAGATGATGTAATTTGAGGACTTCAGGAAAAACAAGGAGAAGTCTTATAATTTCTCTAGCATTTCTGCTCTCTAATTGAACCTATAGGTTGCATAAAGCAATCTCCAAGTCTGCCATCAACATCAACATGACTGCAGTAAGGCACCAGATAGGCCTGTACAATAATTATGTCTTTAGCTCCTGGAATAAATACACTCTACCATGTGGCGTTATTGGAAATATTAAATGTCTTTTCAATAATTCAGTCACTCTGTGGTTATCTTGTTTACTTCAAAAACCCCAGAGAACATCATTAAAACACCAGTCATAAATCATAAATCCAGTAATAAATAACATAAAAATATTAAACAAAACAGGACATCCATAAATAAATTTAATTTACCAGGAAAGTTTATATCAAATTATTTGTGGATGCATTTGGTGCCTGCAGTAGCAGCAGCAGAGTCACTTACAGTTTCTTTGGAGTACTAAATGGTCATTACAGAGCCTCATTTGGATGCAAGGTTTGGTGTTCCTGCTGGGTTTTGCAGTTGGCAAAGCTCATTCAAACATCAGGAGGGCTGCAGCTGGAGGGAGTGAAATGTAATAGCCTGTTTGGTTTACATGAAACCATGGGAAGAAGTTGGCAACAGAGTTATTTAACTACAGTAATAAACATTACTATTAATAGAGTATCTTGACAGCAAAAGTTTTTGTTGTTTGCTTCTTGGCTTGTATCTTTAACCATTTACCTCCACAGAGAGTCTAAGGCAACACATGGAAACATACACTAACTTCAGCTCTGTGCTCCGGTAAACAGGTAATTTAATGTGTCTATAATTGTAATTATATCATTTAAAACATTTCAGAAAGAAACCACGTTTCACATATGCCCGCAAGAATACATTACAGCAATTTCAACATGTCAACTCCAACTTTTAAAGTATTCAATCTGACTGCCAGACCAAAAGCAAACTTTCTGTAGTTTTTTTCTTCTCGTTCATTTGCATCTCCTGTAGTCCATGTCTTCAGGAGCATCGAAGAATGTGGTAGCAAGCCTAGTAAGGAGAACATTTTCAATAAACAACCATACATCACTGTCTACAAAATAGGCCTAAAATTAATATACAGCTTTGTTGTTGCAAAGAATATTGCTTTGAATTTTTCACAAGTTAGAAATAACCTTATTTACATACACAATGTTTTATTTTCACATGACCGTATACTCACAAATCACAAGCATGTAAATCATCAAATTAAATGAATAAAGATCCTCCAGTTGAGTGATGTAAATATACATTTGGATAGATATCTAAACATTTATGTCAAATCTGCTAATGTACTGGACAGAAATCAAGTGCTGCAGAATTGCTTAGGGCTCTGGGTTCCATACTGAAGAGAATTTGGTGGCGCATCCCATAAATTACTTTAATCTGTTCTTTGTTCCTGTTCGTAATTGGCGATGGTAAGTACATGTTTATAGAATATTGACTGAAATCTAGCTTCCAACAATCTCTGTCAATCACAACATGACACAAGACCACAGAGGACAGACAGAGCTGGGCTGTCACTGTGGTCAACAACGCAGTGATGGATAGGCATGGAAGGAAGGAAAGAGTGTTGGCACTTCATTCAACAACAAGGGCTGAGAAATAGTAATTGGGCCTTTTTAACAGGAGTGTTGTAAGTAAGTGTAGAACCAGCATTGTAAACCAAAACTATGAAATCTGATCGACCTGCAGACTGGGGTGTTGATGGCCAGTAGTGTGTTCTTGCCGTTTGTCTGATTTTTGTTTATTTTGACTTCTAGATATAATAATGCAATAGCAGGCAAATATTGGAACAGTCAGTGCTGAGAATGCCCAGTTACCAGTAACATTTTTTAACTCAAACACAGATGTTATACAACACCTCTTTGCAAGTATTTCAAAGCTCATAAAAAGCATATTCACCTCAAAAGAGCTATAACTGTGAAGTGCCATCTACGACATCCTCCTTCTTCTTCACTTCTGAGATACTAAATTAGATTCATGAGAAAATGAGCACAGAGGACAAAGCAATCAATGACTCCAGCTGTTCCATACTAACCAGGGGATCTATGTACTGTACGTCTCAGGTAAATTTGTGGATTACAGCACTGTCATATTGAAAGAACATGATGGGTATGCCAATCACGCTATGACCTTGACCACAGTCAAGAGTGAATTTTAATTTAAAAAGTTTGGTCTGTGGTGCCAAGCAAGTGTTTTAGTACAAAAGCAACGGCCACTGATTTTTAAGGTTGGTTTTCCCTTTGGTTTAACAAGGAAGATATCTTGAGATAACGGTCTCAGGCCAAACTTAATCCTGTATATTGGTATATTGTTTCTTGATTTGTTACTTATGTTACTGGCCACATAATTGATGTCCAAGTTGGAAAGAAGCATCAACTGACCACTCAATTTACAAGATTCAGAGCACAATCTGCAAGTACAGTATACATCCATGGGTCAGGCCGGTCCCTGTTCTCATATGTGTGCATAATTGCAGTTGTGTGTTTGAGTTATCATTGACAAATCTCCTTGGAAGGGCAGTGTGATTTATGGGATGCCTTGAATTACTTAAAATGCCACTTTGGAAATATATCACAGAAAAGAGCAGCTCCCCCTGTGTACTGAGACTCTAAATAATTAATCCAAAGGTAAGGTGTCATAACGATAACAATGTTTTAGAGGCTTAACATTGCTGACCATACACCCTTACATTAATTAAGCATTTAAAAAGTGTTGTCATGTATGCACAGAGAACACTTCACAACCAACGAGAGATGGCTATCTGACTGGGCTGGAAAACTGCTTGGAAGAGATGTATGTATGTAGTAAAATGTAGTAAACTGTGACCAGAATGTTTCTCACTAAAGTGCAGTATGTGTTGATTTATGCAACCAATTTTACGTTCAAGATGAAACGTTTTCAACTTCCCGAAATGTGTCTTCATGTCAATTAACAGCCCATAGAAAATACCAATGTCTGCTCCACCTCATAAATTAACTTTGCATTAACTCTGAACGCATCTTTAGACTAAGAAGTCATGTATGAGTGTGTGTGTGTGTGTGTGTGTGTGTGTGTGTGTGTGTGTGTGGACATGTCGTGGGACATAAATCTGTTTACACAGTCACATTGTGGGGACTCGCCTTCCTCTTGGGAACAAAACGCAAGTCCCCATAAGGTAAATCATTACATTTTAGGGTGAAGACTTGGTTTAAGGGTTAGGGTAAGTCCCCAGGAAATGAATGTAAGTCAATCGAATGTCCTCTGAAGTGATGGAAACACGACTGTGTCTGTGTGTGTGTGTGTGTGTACCCATTTTTGCATCAATAAAAACTGTGTCATGGTCCCAACTTTAAGCACTCCACACGCAGCAGTGTAGGCTCAATCAGACGTCTCACTATGTAGGACCATATGCTCACACAGTGGCTGAAGGGGACTTTAAAACAGTCCATCGTCCCTGGATAGAAAGTGACAGCACATAAAGAGCTGGCACCAGGATGCAGTGGATGATTAAGGGGCAATGACATTTAATATGCAGTCCTTAGGAGCTCCACAAGGACACAGCAGTGTCCTCCCATTCCTTTGACACAATGGTGTACAACAAATCTCTCATATCTACATCCCTCCCTCTCTACACTATTCAGCAATGTCAGTTTGTTTGAGTGTAAGATATGGGCTTGTCACTATTCACCAGCGAAGGTGGTGGTGTGATAGAACTGCAATTTCTAAGCTGTAAGCTCTCCCGAAATTAGAAATCATTCCTCCCCCTATGGAAAGAGGCCACCTATTGTACGAATCACTGCCTTGCTGAACCGGGCTAGCTGAAATGCTATTGTACTGAGAGAGGATAGATATTTTGGAACTATTCCGACAATTACACTGTTAAGCTCAGATATTTTTCACAGACAGAAGAAAGGGAAAAGAATAGAAAGAATTTGTGTAAGATGGAAATAATGTGTTCATAAGAGATCAAAGCTATCTTTAGTTCAGTTTGGACGGAAGGGGTGTTTGAAAGAGAGGTGGAGTCAGCCATGCGTAGAATTGCCTCTTCAATGGGAGCCCATCTCTTACATGGCAAACTAACATTACAATCAAAATGGTAAAATGGACACATTTATACAGCATGGGATAGGCTCCACGGGCAATGATCCCAGTAAAATCTTATTACTCAGCATGGCCATCTTGAGACCTTGCCACTACTGGTCTGATTTACTCAAAGACCACAACGAAAGACCAGGGAGACTAATATAGGGGATTACTAAGCTTTTGTTTTCCCATGAAGTCCACCAATCAACAACATGCTGCATTGTAGACTTTCTAATTTATTTGAAGAGCTATTAGCATGATAATTTGATGATTTTCACTATCCTTGAGAATACTGCTTGGAGATACAGACACATAGTCAGGTGCATATGTCTAATACATTATTAGGTAAATTAAGAACAGCCAATGGCCAACAGCTGCTGGAAAATTCTGGACAAAAGTCCAGACAAAAGTTTACAGAGTCTTGTTTTATCTAAAAGAGCCTGGCTGAGATGTCATTCTTATTCAGTAGATCTTTGCTGTGTAAAACATATGAGGAAATCAGCTCTCCTGATATGAAGGTCAGACCACAGAGTGTGCCATAGCTGCAAATAACATCTCATAAAAAACTCTATTCAAGACTAATAGACTAATTCATGCATTGAGCTCCAAACCCATCTGGCTCGACAGGCAGTAGACTGGTAATCAAAACTCTAAAATGACTCCAGTGGTTGCTGGTAATATGCAGTCACTCATCTTTCTTGCCCTCCAACAAAAAGAGTAAAAGGCTAAATAAGGTCAGTGGTACGGAGGGTCGGTGGATTAGAAGTGTGGGGAGTATTTTTCAAGTTCAAAAGTTTGGCAGCACAGTGCTCTTCAATAAATAGTCAAGGATGTGTGATTTTACACTGTTTAAACAAAACAAAAATTAAATTAAATTCTGTACAGTATCAGCTCATTATGCAGCATGAGCATGCATTGTGTTACAGATGAGAATATAACATATACTATACTGTATGTTTTAATTTGTACAATACAACTGTAAACAAACAAAAGAAGCAAACCAAATTTATGCCAGTATGTGCATCTGTGCAGTTCACACACAGATGACAGACGTACTCCGGCAACCAAAATCCAATTTTGATGCAAAGATGCAAAGACACGATAGTAGAGAAAATATGACTCTCTAAAACTTTTTCCAAGGAATGCATCCACTGGTCCTAGTTTTGAAATATACAGTATGGTACCAATGCAGAAAAAGTCTCTTTGCAGTACGCACATGATTCACTATACAGTATGTGTGCAAATTAAAACACAAACAATACCTTTCTAGAGTACAGTCCTTTAGACCTTTGTTCATGACAAACAAACATACTCAAAACAAAACTAGAACCTTGAAAAGAGCTGATAACTGTACTGTAGCCTTGAAAAGGCTGAACTAGTCAGACTCACATTCTCAGCCCTACATGTCAGGTGTTCTCAGGTATTATTTCTTTTGTCCTTTAGAGAGCAAAGTGCATGTCAGTCTTACAAAAATACAAAGGTGTTCTGAAAGAGCAACAGCCCAAGTAAAATATATTAATTAAGAGCAGCAGGGGCAGACAACACATTGTACATAGCTACTTTTTGAATACATCAAATTACCAACATGAGAACGCCATCGTTCCAGGGAAGCAAAAAGGTGAGAGCCAGGACATTTACAATGGACAGGAAAGGTTTATTGTGTTGCTCTCTCCAACTCCATTCACTAGTCCATCTACTGAAGTTAGGATAATGTGGAAAATACCTTTTGCAAAATTGAGGTTGCACAAAAGAAAGGTTTTCCAACACAAGAGTTGGCCCCACAAATGTTAATTGGTGGCCATGTACATTGTTCTATCAGTGCTACACAGTGAAGTAACAGGATAAAAGGATATCCTTTTAAAACTAATTTTCCCTATAATGTAGGAAAATAGAGCTTACCATAGAGCTCATATTGTGAGAGGATATACCAAATGAAAATTGCTATCACAGGAAATTCGATCTGATTCAGATCAGAATATTAGTCCTCCATGTCTTTTAAAATGATTTAATCTAGGGCTGTCCCCAAATCAGCAGTCCACTCACAATCGGCACTTCAAACTGATGCATCGTGGGTGGTGGGGGAAGGGGTAGCCTTCAGAATATTAATAATATTTCGCATGTGCTTGTTGTTCACTGGTTCATGCTTTTTCTTATCTTATTAGCACTTTATTATTATTAGCCGATGTGTTTATTATACGTATTAAATACCAGCCTGAATCAGTGGTTTTGGGGAGAAAAAAAATCATATTGGCCATCACAAACAGGGGATTTAAGGTTCTTTACACCGTGTGAAGACTGCTTGCACATAATTCATCTCATCACTAAAACACAGCTGCTGACTGGACTAGCCACAACAATATATAAACTTCAGTTTCTACTTCTACAATAATGTGAGACTATATATTTGAGGCAATTAAGTCAGTAATTTGGGGGCATGATTTAGTCATTCAAAAGAACAAATTAATAATGTGAGGGAATGAAATCAGTAATTTAAGAGAAGGAATAACTCACCCTTTGAAGGTATAAATGACTAATTTGTGAATACAAATGATCAAACATTTCAGTCCTGCTACCTGCCAGGCTCTGTAGGGAGGACACAGCACTAACTAAACTAATTTGATTAGAAAATAGCCATGCGCAGAGCAGCAAGCTATTTCCCTCACAGCTAAAACATTTCACTAAAGAAAGATAAACACCATTATGACTCTCTGCAGAAGGCAGTGGGCGTAGCTCCATTCATACGCCCTTAATGGCCACATGCCTTGCAGCCAAAGACCAAGATTAACTGTCACCTTTTCCTTTTTTCTATCTGAGAAAGGTCTTGACAACTGATTTCAGGATGCGCCATCTCATATATAGCTATGGTCTACAGAAGGAATAGGAAGAGTGATGTCCAAAGGTAAAGAGGGTTGAAGGGTTGCCAAGTAGTGAAAGTTGGGAGTGAAGACGCCATGTCAGATGTGGATATGGGGTCAGAGTTCATTAACTATCTCCCCTTTCTAATGAAGCTTTTTCCGGCTGAGGGATTTTAGCAATCGCTGCCGTAAGGCTAGTGAAGCATGATGAGTCAGGAGTCTAGGAGCACAAAGCCAAAGTCACCCCTCACAGAAAGCAGACAGATTGGGTCAGTATCAACGTCAACCTTTAAAAAGCAGCAGGTAGGAACTACGCACATCTGATTGAAACTGACTCATTATTTCAAAACTGCAGAGACAATTGTTAGCTAGTTAAACCTATATATCTGGGGCGCAAAAAGGTTCTGAAAATGCCTCTATTTCTCTGGTTGATGAATTGGAGTCACACGATTAAGAAAACAGATCCACAGATCACAATTAGAGCTCATAGTGATTCACATGCCAGATAAAAAAATATATTCAGCGGATGATAAATGATCAGAAGTAGTAGAAATCTTTAAGAGTAACTTAACAGCCCCTGAAATCAGTTTTTTGCTGACCTCCAGGGATTTAACAATGTAAAAGGTGTGTCAGTAAACCGTGACATCACTGTTAGTTGTGGTCAGAGGTGCAACAGACTTGAAACCTCTTAAAAGATGGCAGTGAAACGCTTCTTTTATTGTCTTGGTGGTGGTCTTGTTATCATCCTCTGGAAATGTAATCTAATTTTCTTTTGTATTAAATATTCTTAAGTTTTGTATGTAATGCCAACAGGCAATTTTAAACAATCTTGAATTATTGCGCTCCATTGGTGAGGATGATTCGCTATGTGGACTACTGCTCCTCCCATCGGTGCCGCCTTTAATGTGTGTGTTACACATTTATTCGGGAGCTTGTTAATGTGCTAGTTACTGGATACATGATAAGATGCACATCTGTAAGTGACATTAACTGCACAAAGTCCAAGCCTCTTGTAATGTAAAAAGCTGCTCAGATTTCAGCTCACTCATCACTAAACTTTATACACAAGAATGTTTTCTGCACACATATACAGTAAACTCCACCTGGTGCTGAATATGTCTGAATTGTCCGGTGTGTAACATGCACCCACGTTCTGTCAGCTGGCAAAATACATACTCACTTCAGTAGACCAACTTACTCTTTGGTTTCTTGTTGTGCTCAGCAAAGTCCTCAGCTCCTCAGGTTCAAATATACGGCTACAGAATGCACTGCAATTATTCTGTTACCTGCACTGCAGTGCACCGCACCATCACCTTGCAACCACAATCATGAGCATAAGTTTTTATGTGACGTCTTGAAGTCTTCGCATGGCTTCCTTGATACATTAGCATACAAAAGAAACACTCCTACCACGGTGGCATCTGGACTTCAATCAGACAAAACAGACTAAACTATGTGTTTTTTAATTATATCATTATTTGCATGAGATGCATACTTAGGTTCTCTATAAAAATAACAATTTTTAGATCTGGTTTCCTATAGTTTTAAGAAATAATTCACAAGGACAAGCTGGGACATTATGGCTGCCTGGTCAGGTATGAACTTTTGGTGACTTTGCTCAGCGTCAGGATTAATTCCACCCCCACCGAGCTGAGTAAGTGCCCATTTTACAGAGAGAGGAGAGAGGCAGGACTGAGAGCTGTAACCTAAATACTGCTTGTTTTGCAGTTCTGTACCCAAAATCCCTGCAAGAGAATATGGGGGGAAAGGAGGAAAACAAAATAGAAAGCAACAGAATAATGCCTACATGGGAGTCCTGTCTCCGAGTAGTACCATGTCTGGTTGTGTGCACTGTGATTTACGGAGCAGTGGCAGAGATCTATTAGCAATGAAACAACATACCCTCTATCCAGGAAGTGATTTATGTATTCAATAAGCCACCCTGGCTTTCATTCCCTACTTCCCCTCATTTCACTTCCTTATTCTTGACAGCAGCAGTAAGAAAAGCCACAGAATGGGAAGTGGACTCTGCCAAGCTAAGTGTAGGTAGGTGAGAATAAAACAGGACCATGAACCTGCTGTAATGGCAGTTTGCTTTGGCTGCTTGTATCTCTGTTAAAAGTAAAAAGTGTAAAAAGTGCGAAGTTGTTCAGCTATGTAGTAAATTCATTTTAAAAGGCTACAAAGAGGCAATGCTTTAAAGAAACAGATTCTAACTCAAAACAGAAAACATCAGGAAAAGGAAGCTGCTTCATCAATAGTTAAGGCAACAACAAAGAATTTATTGACCTAGTCAGATTGCTTTGGGCTTCAAGTGTTGTTAAAAGGTTCTAAAATGCAAACATTAGTGGGTGCTTTCACAACTGCAGTTTGGTTCATTTGATCTGGACCAAGGAAAAAAAGAAATCATACATTGTTGCCATTTATTTTTGATCCGGTTCGTATTCAGACTGGCTCTTTAAAAATTAACCATGAGCTGTAAAGTATAAATTCATATGGACTAACAGGTAAACTCATTAATTGTGGACAGTTTTGGTGATGTCATCCTGCATCATCAGCAGTGCTACATGGACACAATCACATTCAGGTGACTGACAGTAAGTCATGCAGCACTTTACTGAACCTGATGTATTTACCAATATACTCTGGTGTCACAGAGACCTCACCAAGTAATAACTGATTATGAGCTTTATGAGTCCAAAGACTGTAACTTGACATCATGTTGTGATTAATGAAGCACAGATAATAACGAGGGGTCTTCTACCATAATATTACCGAAGGGTAGTAACTGCGCACTACATTTTAAATGAGGAACTCGCAAAATAAACTGAGTAGGAAACAATCAACACACACACACATCTGTTATGCCTGCAGTCATGTACAAAAGCCCAAACATTTACCATGGTTACCACATGATTTGCAAGAGAATATGTCGCTTATACAGATTGTTATTAGATCTCTTTCTTGACAGTTCACGGCCCATGTATGGACTTAATAGCAGTTTCGATTTAGCTGCTATCAGAAAATTCTGTGGCTACTATGCTTTCAGACCACTAACAAAGTGTCCCTGACCCTCCTTTTCAGGCATTCTTGGCATGGTTGTTTGGTACACACCAGCTTCCACACCAGCCTAAATGCACCAAAACCAAGTTGATTTAAACTGAACCAATCAGGTTAGTTGTGAAAGCACCCTGACAGTAAAATGGAGGTCATAAAGCAGATAATGTTGTAACAAGATGACATTGTTCATTAAAAACGTAGAGTGCTGGTTGAAAATCCTATATATTCTGTATAATCTGAGAAAATAAGCTCTTTTTATTTAGGCTACAATTTAAAAACACGCAAGAATTGCTGAGGCTGCAACAGAAATAGCAATGATAAAACTAAATCTGGCCACGTCATGACAGTGTTAGCGGGGAAAATTGCACTGAAAGCAGGCAGATGAGTGAGAAGGGTAAATGAAGAGGAGGAGCCTTGAAGGAGAACTGGAAAAGAGAGGAGGGAGTGCATAAGAAGTGGCAAGTGAGGACCAAGCAGCCAAATACTGCTGACTACTCCACTTTCAAACAACTGGGTATGGAAACTCACAGTAGTTCTTAACATATGATATCAATGTGCAATTAATCTACAGAGGGAAAGTATGGGAAGGACAACAGAGAGAAGTGAAAAAGAGCTGGCAGAAGGGGTCAAGAAAGTAAGAAATCAGCAGAAAAGGTTTGAGGAAGAAAGAAAGCTGCTTACAGTAACACCCATTAATTTCCCCAAAGACAGGTGTTGGAGATATTAATCCAAATAAGAGACCTAAGCTTTGCCAGCTTCTCTGCTCCAGCTCTAGTCAAAGCTCTGCATTTCCCATCCAGGCAAAGATGCTTTCAATTAGAACCGAGACAGAGTTGTAATTTAATGGCCAAGCTACAAAGGAGGAACCCAGCCTGCTAGTCACCACAAAATAGCTTCCAACCTAGTTCTAAATTTAATCCAAAATTTAACGTGACTGGTCTCTGATCTATAGATCTGTGCCTAATCTTAACTATAAATAGAGGCACATTAAAAAGAAATATATTTTCTTATGTATGATTGCTTGCAGTCTGGCGAAGTAGTTAACATTCCAGAGCAGGAACAAGTCGTAAAGAGAGGAAGTATATGACAGAGAATAGTAGGCCAGGGATCTGAATTAAAGGGCCGTTACATTATAGCGTCACCAGCAGGAGCTTTATAATACATCTGAGTCAATACACTACAGCTGTCTGACGGTCTACTGAGCCAAATCAGACACTTGAGGCTCATCCCACAGATAGTGTGAAAGAATGGGCTTAACTGGTTTTACAGAGTTTGCATTAGGGAAGAATTATACGTTTGGTGGTTATGCCTCATCAGCTCTTCGAAAGAACCAGGGCAGACTGAAGCAATACTGGTTTAGTTCCTTTTTTCTGTCTGCTGTGAAGTGGTAGCAAGATATAGAACTTTTACGTGTGCGAGTGTGTGTGCACACCTGTGCACATTTAACAGCTAATCATCATCCTCTCGGTTCTTTGCTTGAGTTACAGTGAGCTGTAAATTTGACGTTTTTCTTGGATTGGACACATTCCTTGGTTGTCACAGCTACTTTAGCCACTTGCCCACAAAATTTAATGAAATTATGATTTTTAGAAAGTTAACAGCAAGCCTGTTCTTTTACCAGTATACCTGTCAAAAATCATTCATACACGTGAAAGTGAATAAATGATGTCCTATTATCTGGACTCCTAAGTACGGACTTACTGTATTCTATTTACTGGAGGATATACACAGAGAAATACAAATGTTAACTGTTGTTGAGAGACTGCTACAGAACAACAACATACATAAGAAATACTCGCTATGTACTGGCACGAGCAAGCATGTAGGGAGGCATACAGCATCTGTGTATTCAGCAATATTTTGACAAATGATTATCTGCAACATACCAAACAAACAAATGTACAGAGGAGAAGTGGAGTATGCTGCAGGAGTGGTTGCAAAAGTTCTATGGACTTTTTACTACTTTGTTTTCCACTATTAAACTGGATTACCACTGGTATCTGTTGCAACCACCATAAATCAATGCTGACTAAAACTTATGCATATTTTTCTCCAGACTGCACGTAGGTGAACAGGAGGGTGGGTTGCTCAGAGACAACTTTTATGCTTGTATGTAGAACATTTACGTTTGTTTTTGTCTTTGTTTCAGACCCACCTCCTAATAGGAGTTTAATCAACCAATCAACTTGCTTGATGCACAGGTATACGTGGCGCGTTGTTGAGATTTGGGAGGTGTGTGCATCAGCACCTCTAGAAGCATCTGTGAGTGTATTAAAAGCATAGGTTTTCAGTGGAGTGTTCCTTTAAGATGCCAAAGCCACGCAGTAACTCAATACAATTCAATTCAGTTTTATTTATATAGCGTCATATCATAACAAAGTTATCTCAGGGCACTTTTCATATAGAGCCGATCTAGACCGACTCTTTATGTTTACAGAGACCAAACAATTCCCACCAAGAGCAAGCACAAGCAACAGTGGCAAGGAAAACTCCCTTTTAACAGGCAGAAACCTCGAGCAGAACCAGGCTCTGGGTGGGCGGTCACCTCGACCGGTTGAGTTGAGGTAGTAGTAACCAAACCAGGTTTCCATTCATTTAAACCCCTGGCTTAAGTGTGCATTAGAAAATGTTCTAGTGGTATGGGGTATTTTTGATAGGTGGCACCTGAGTGCAGCAGGATCAGAAATGAAATAGTCTTTAAGCATCAACTCAAACAAATTACAAAAGTATACTTTATCCTTTACCCCTAGTGGCATCTTTGGCTTTGGTTTTTGGATATCCACTGAAGAGACTTCTGCAGCCACCCTAATACAATTGAAGTAAATGGAAGATCAGTTGTGGCGCTCAAATGTGGACAATTATTATCATGAACTATTTTCTACCAGTTAAAAAAAACAGTGAAATCTATCCTGAGCAACCAAGATCAATAACATTCAATCAGTGTTATTCAGCAAAAACGTCTCAGTAAACAGTGGGTTCACAACAAAATCTGCTAAGAGAAATACTAAGGTGTTCTCTAGCAATAATGCAATAATGCAGCCACAACACCCTTTTGTTACTGAATGCTTTTAAATACATGCCTCAGAGCCTGTTTTTATAGACAGTATAACAAAACATACAGGTGGATGAAAATTGGTTAACAAAATCAAACTGGTGATAAAAAGCTACTGCAGCCAGATAAAGGACCAATTTATCAACCAATCAAATATACATACATTCTACTGTATGTGCAACAGCTTAATCAAAGCATAAACATCTAGTTTTGACTGTGTAAGACACATTGTATCAGCATACTGAATGTTTGTGAGCATTTGCTGTGGAAAAAGCCTCCAGATGATGGTCTTTCTTCAGCAGTAATGTGGTGCTGAGGTGAGGCTACATTCGCATGGTTAAGTATCTTGGACAGCCCCTAGTGCCTTCAAACAGCCACTACTATAAATGTATGTGAGGAGAGAGAGCAGCAAACGAGGGGGAAGACTGAACAGGGCATACATTTATCTTGCTTTACACTCACACACTTTTACACTCACAGTAACCAGGTCATTGCAGTGGTCTGATCATTTTTTGAGGAGGTGGACAACTTATGTGGGCAGAGAAATAATCAATAGAATTACATGAAATAGCAGGCTGAACCACACCGAACTGCTGTTATGAAAACCCTAAAGCTTTGTCTATTTAGAGCTCAACTGTGCTGACACAGAAAAAGTTGCAAAGCTTTATTTACTGTACGTGCATGATTCATTTGAACTAGAGCATCTGTGGCAGAGGCACGACAGGCAAAACGATCATTTTAATGTTCTATTCCACTGTGTAGTTCAGAGGCACCTCAGTTAATGAGACTCATTCAGTCTGGTTTTGAGTCTGACTTTCAATGCACCACCCACTGAGTTCAGATATTAAAATTGCACCACTGGGGAAGGGTGCAGTCAGTGGAAAACAATGTCATTTTCCTCCATATCAAATGATATGGATAGAACAAGAAACTGTTATCTTTTGTAAAATCCATTGTCATTACTAGATCATTTAAGGGTGAAGTAATTTATCATTTGTCTCATTAAGGCCTTCCAGCTCATACTAGTAGCAGCGAATCTGTGGTTACGCTTCATATAATTATTACAAATATTGTCCAATTCCCCAGGCTTCCCAACAACACCTCGGCCTGAGTCCAGTTTGAGAGTGATGTGAAAGTGGAAGTATACTCCTGAGTATCAGAGTATGGAAACGTCACTTTTAGTGATTTGTTCACTCAGTTACTTTCAAGTCTGTTTTCCCTCCCTTGACCTGTCCTTGCACTGACCATTGTGGTAATTATCTAATCTCTGTGCTGATGTCTTCTCAACAAGGCTGTACTATAATTACTTTAAGTAGCTTTTATTAGAGATAATGGACCTTCAGCATTAGATTACGTCTAATTACAGCTGCCAAATTAGGCTCTAACTATCTACACCCTACCTGAGAGAGAAGACGATATCAACAACAAGAACAAATTGCTTCACAAGTGTTGTACAAGTCGATGAATTAAAATGAGGACTTCACATAAGGAGATAGCTATAAGTGGAGCACAAAGATACAAGTGTGTATACAAGTGGAGGACAGGAGGAGTGTAAATTATAGACATTTCGAAAGAAATGCTGGAACACTAATAACAGATGTATACAGTTTTGGCGTTAATACTTTTAGGGTGCATCATGCCCACTATACACATTTGGACACATTTATGCGCACAAACATTGATAAATAGATGTGTTACAACAAGGAACTGATTTGTGAATGGACAATAATTATGTGTAAAAATGGCACCAAGTTCAGTAACAGATGTAGAGCCACAATTTATGAAGATTACAATATCAAACTAATTTCTTTTTGTGTGGAAATGACAGGTTTTAACTGCCTGATTGTATGCAGTAGGACACCCCAATATTATTGCTAATTAGCTAATTAGTACTTCCATCACTCCTTCCAATTTGACATGTGAAGCCTGTTAATCAACCCAACCGGTCGAGGCAGATGACCACCCACCCAGAGCCTGGTTCTGCTCAAGGTTTCTGCCTGTTAAAAGGGAGTTTTTCCTTGCCACTGTCGCTGAGTGCTTGCTCTTGGTGGGAATTGTTGGGTCTCTGTAAACATAAAGAGTCGGTCTAGACCTGCTCTATATGAAAAAGTGCCCTGAGATAACTTTGTTATGATATGGCGCTATATAAATAAAACTGAATTGAATTAATAGTGTCATCAAAACTTGAACGTTACAAGCTTTTAAAAGGTGGTATTTATTGCAAGGCTATCATATAGTATTGACTTGTGCTCCTGTTATTTTGTCCACCCCGTGTAAGATTTCATACAAGGCTGTACCCCAAGTGAATGTTCAGCTCTCTCTCACTCTCTCTCTCTCTCTCTGGAAGAAAATCAAATTAGCCGTGTTCTGACTTAGCTAATTTGCTATTTAGATAAGGATATGCCTCTCTCACAGAGATAGCATTTTTTTGCATGGCATTAGACTGAGCCCTGGTGGGGAAATGCTGAACTACAGATGTACTGCACTACTTCAATGTACACACACACACATAAGAGACAAACAAGAAGAAGAAGAGGGACGCTATGCGGCTGGACAGGCTGGTGAGGAGAGCTGGCTCTGTGGTTGGCACGGAGCTGGATTCACTTATGTCAGTGGCAGAGAGAAGGACCCTAAACAAACTGTTGTCCATCATGAACAATGCCTGCCATCCTTTGCACAGCACATTCACCAGGCAGAGGAGTAGGTTCAGTGGCAGACTGCTGTCTCAGACCTGCTCAACGGACAGACTGAGGAAGTCTTTTGTCCCCCAGGCCATTCGACTCCTCCCAGCGCTAACGGGGAGGAAGTGAAACTAAATGCTCACCTGTATTCTGTCATCAGGCTGCTGGACTGTCAGCTACTGGCTATGTTAGCCCTATGCACAATTTGCATAGAATTTGTTTATATATTTATCTTTAATTGAATCATTATTCTTGCACTGTTTTTAGTTTTTAATCACCTTACATTTGCATTTATTCCAATTAGCATACTATACCATAGTGACAGCTCTCTGTAGTAGTTCTGGTGGTTAGACTTTCAGTTCACGGTTGTGTTTTTGTGTTCTTATATTCTTGTGTGTACTGGTTTTTGTATTTAAGCTACTGGATGCCTAAATTTCCCTCGGGATCAATAAAGTATCTGTCTGTCTGTCTATCTATCTATCTATCTATCTATCTAACAAAGATGGGACAATCTGGTTTTGGCACTGGAGCTTGCAACACAAACATGAACATAGTAAAGGATGAAATTTTATTAAAAGTATTCGAGGACATGGCCCTGTTACCTCTCCC
>LKNJ01005314.1:0-24153 GCA_002120245.1 Maccullochella peelii
GTGTCATAGCTCTACTTCAATTTACACACATGCGTATTAGGACCCAGGTATTTGGTACTGCTGTGTAAGACTAATATCACTACAGTTATTTTGGTGCCCCGTATTTGATAATATAACTTTAACGTGTTTCCGCTACAATACATTTTCCATTACCGCAATCTTTCCCTAACCTTTACCACACGCAGTTATTGCAGAAAGCGAGAATTAAACGGGAAAGAGAAACCCCATTGGCATTGAATGCAATCTGGGGTTTTGCAGAACTGTCCAATGTTGCCGTTCTTGTTTGCCGATAGGTTTGGGAAAACGCCACTTATCTTTTTTGCAGATAAACCAGGAAACAGACACCTGTAGTATCTGTATTTCTGGTGATAAAGGCATGAGCTAGTTTGTCCAAGTCTGCCAGTTTCACAAGTATAAGACCTTGGCTTTGGCTTGCAACACCTGTCTACTTGAACAGCACTAATCTGCTGTCTATTCTGGGTTCATTAAGACTTTTCTAAATGATAAAAACACGACTAACCAAGCTCCATTTACTCCAGCAGAAAACCTTGTTCAACATTTCAACAGTCGCAAGGATATTTTAGAGGGAAACATCTGGGATAAGTGTAACAATACCAGGAAAAACAAATAAGGAGAAAGCTACAGTAGCTACAACAACCTGTTAAAACAGTTAGTGAAGTATAATATCTTCTGTTGCGCTGAAAGAGCTTTGTCTATAAATAATCCTGCTAATGTCATCCGGGGATATCCTGGCTTCACTCCACCCTGGGGGCGAAGAGAAAGGTCATCAGACAAGGAGTACCCGATGACGCTACTGAGTTGCATTAGGGGAATTGCAGGATCCAGCATTTTTGGAGCTCGACTAATACTAAAGAGTAAAAGCCAGGTGATCTTGACCTTTTTTGCAGTCTCTCACATGTTTTCCCAACTCTATGGAACTTCAAGACATCAAAAAGGGTTAAACAGTTGGTGCCACTGGCCAGCTGGCACAGATTGTTACCATGGAAACGCTGCTCTTGGGTTGGCTCCCTAACCTTTTTAGGCTTAAAATACATCCATCACATATCATTGTGAACCTGGCACAGACGTAATGTCTGATTTTATGATGGGGTCAGAGCCCACACAGACGCTTGTAAAAAAATCGTCAGAGAGCCTGGATTAGCACTAACCTTGTGCCTTGCTTGCAGAGAACAAAAACAATGACCTTAGTATGGCCTTACAGATTTGGAGAAAGTACCCATGAATCATTGGTATGGTTAGTGCATCATATCAGGGTGGGTAACCTGTGGAGAAGGCCAAAGAAAACCTCACAGTGCTATTAGACGTTCACTTTTTATTATTCTGTGACAGAGCCAAATATATTTTCTAATAGATACACAGCCAACACTACGCACATGGAAAACAGTACAATGATCCAACAGGGAACAAACCAAAGGGGCCGGCCTAAATAGGGAGTGCCTGATGAGGTAATGAGGTGCAGGTGGGAAGATTGGCAGGGAAGCACAGGTGAAGGGAATCAGCTAACTACTAAGTATGTTACGTGCTGTTTCTGTAGGGTTATGAGGTCCGGGGACTTTACTTGATAGATTTTACTCCACCACATCTGACATCTGATTGTCTGACAGCTGTAATTACTAATCTTGTATCTCCAACATGTGAACAACGAGAACCTCTGAAAAACAGCCTTGTTTCTTTAGTGTACATAGAGACAACGTGTGTGTTTTAGATATAATATTTTGAGTATACGAAGTCATTTTGGCAGCGGATTTAACCTGTGTGGTGGTAAAAGCAATGATACATCTTTGACCTTTACGTTTTATCATCTATGTGTTCGATTTTTAAAGTTAATCGATCCTTATGCAACTTTTTAATTACCAACACGACCAGCTTCAGTGGTACACATCTATCCAATTAATATTGTATTTCAACTGTAATATAAGACACAATATTTACTGTGGTTTTTAATATGGGTATATTGACTGCTGATATTTAATACTATATTAACCTCCTGATTATTTTTATTTTATTTAATCCCTGATTATTCTCTACATATTCGATTGATCTTCTTCATCAGATGATTTCTACCTTCTATAGTTTGTGTTCCATGTGCGAGGGTTAAGAGCCCAAACACTCACTTTAAGAAGTCTCTCACTTTACTTATATACTGCCATTGTTGTCATTCATTGCTGTCTCGTCTTCGTCATGGAAAAGAAGGTTGCTGCCGAACATATTTAGTCAATATTTTCGTTGACGAAATGAACACTACCTTTTTGTGATACGTTAAACTGTCAATACTGAGCTGTTTATTACTGTTGCTAGGAAACGGGGTTGGCATCCTTTTTTCAAGCTTAGAGGGTAAACAGAGAAGGAAGTCAGTAGGTGTGTATTCATTCATGTGGCCTTGAAACCTCACATCTGCCCAAGAATCTGATGCAAGTTATCTTTACAGGAATCCTCTGCTGCTCGTTATTAAGAATCTCAGGTTGGTGCTGTCAGAACTTGCCTGCAAGAGTTTTCTTTTGGATTTCATTCCAAGGAAGATATCACAGTTTGAGTGTCGTCAATATGAGAGGTGTGTATTACAGATTTCATGATTAGAATCTGAGCACATCTTTTGGGCATCATAAAGTGTCTTCACTGTTTCTTCTCTGACTTGCCATTGGGATTATTAAAGTACTCTTTCCTTATCTTTGAGAAGACATGACGGTGAAAACAGACTGGGCCTCGTGCATGAAACGTTTCTAAATGGAAAAACAGCAAAATAACAACTTTTGTCGGATTCATGGTTTTGTTATTATCAAAATGTTCATAGGCGAGAGCAAAGTTTACGAGTGGTCGGGCCCGGATTCTTTTTATGGTTTTTGGCGAGTTTAAGGTAAAGAAACAACAAAGACTACACAACTGTTAGTGTTAGTGGGGTTTTTTACGGTTAGGTTTTGCGTAATACAAAATAAAAAAATTGGAAGATGGTGTAAGTCACTTTTTTTGACGTGCTTTCCTGCATGCGCTCTCAAGCCAGCTGAATGATGGAATCCCACCATCTTTTTCTTATTATACGACTCCGTTTATTTATTTATATTATCATCATTGTTATTGCTCTTGTCTGCTCTGGTTGGTGGATGGTTTGGAAATGCCACTGAGGATTGCTGCCCTTATTTAGGATTATTTGCGTGTTTCCTTATGGTATTGACTGATTGCCTGGAATATGCGTCTAATTTAAGAACAATCCTGATTCACAATTAAGGTTTCATTAAGGCAGTGGTTCTCAAACTAGGGGTGGGCCCCCCTGGAGGGGCTGGAAGGGGGGCGTGGATGACCAGAGGAAAAATATGGCATGAAATTAAGTTGAATGAACATGATTTATGTATCAACTTGCCTCCTTTTTTATTTGTTGCTCCCTCAGTATTGTTAACAATGAATAAGAATTCAGTCTGTTTATGTGTGGTGGGGGGCATGAACTTTTTTCGGCTTCTGAAGGGGGGCATGGCAGAAAAAGTTTGAGAACCACTGCATTAAGGTCACATTCAGACATTCATTGTTTCATAAATCAGTTGTAGAAATTCTTATTTTTCTCTTAAACAAATTTAAGCAAAAAATAAGAAAACATTTGTTAATGAGGCCCACTGTCTTTTCTACTCTGTTGCACGTAATCTCTCCAGTTCAGTGTGACTCTACTCTGCAATATATAAGTGTGAGAATACCCACCAGGGCAGGACAGGAGCATCCCAGGTTGTCTGCAGGGTCGAGGCTGATGAGCGGACACTGAAGAGGCCCGCTCTGCTCTGCAGGGGGCGCTGGTGTGTGGTAGGGCTGCCTCAGGACGTGGTTCATGCTGCCGTGAGTGCCGTTGTTGTCAGTGGGGGAGATCTGCAGCACGTCTGCATGGAACAATGACTGTTTAGTTTTGTGGACCACACCCGTGACTTTGCGTGTTTGTTAACTATAGATTGTGTGTACTTTACATTACAGCCAAACGTTTCCCAAAGAACACCGAAAGATTTTGATTTGATTGGAGCTTTGAGACTGAAATCTTGCGTGACAAAAGTTATCCATCACAGGTAACGTTTAGCGTGCTTTATTTTTTGACAGCTATGGTGCTACTGTGTGGTAATGCAGGTGCAAACAGGGACTGGTTTGATAACTCTTCATCCACAACCACATTATTCTCTCCACAATCTCCATGTTAGCTCCCTGCTTGGCCTTCTGTAAATGTTACCATACTTGAATGTATGGTTATGAAAGCACCACCTGCTCCCAAGTGACTGATAATAATATATATCCCAACAAGATGTTAATATAAGTTTAATAATAAAAACTAAGGGAGACTAAATGTTCACAGTGATCCATTCTTTATCACAAGCAAGCTTCAAGTCTTTGCAGACTCATATGACTTGATAGTTTTAGAAAATACCGGTTAAGACTTTGGTTGCCCTGTGGTCACTGACTTTTACTTACAGCATCTCTGATTGTACCTAAAGCCGAACCCCAACAAATTACAGTCTGCACTTTAATTGGATGCTTACTGTTAGTGGAAATTAGTCACGAAACACCCATAAACTCACCACACATGAGATTGTATAGCTCGATGTTGGAAAAGGGTTCTATTTCTGTTTTGTACTGAAACTTGGGTCCATAACTGACAAACATGGCCTGCAAAAAAAGAGGAAGGAAGACATTATGAAACATTTATTTCAGTGCTGATGGTGGCCATGTTGGGGGGAAAAAAGGTCAAGATAGTCAAAAAAGTATTAAGAACTGCAATAAAACTCCATACAGAAGACGAAGAAGATCACAATAATAGAAATACACGTTAGAGGGAGCAGAAAGGTTTGTGGAGACATCACTGCTGACTGCTGACTAATAGAAGAGAATAGGAATCCTCAGTGCTCACGTGCATGCTCTCAGCATCGTTATCATAGCCGTGATTGCCGCCAGAACAGAATGTGAGAGATCCTGGATATCTGGGGGGGGGGGGGACACAAAACAGTTTTTCAGTTTTAGCATAATAATGAGTCAGATCAGTCTCTGCTCAGTGTGCAGAGGGATTATCTCCATTGGTAAGTGAGTTTTGACCCTGGCCCTTGGTCTACCACGCTGGCGTGATTATTATAAGTCACTGGTTTCAATCAGTGGTCTGTAAACTCCTACAGAGACATGAGGTCATGGTTATTATTGTGGGAAAACTGCATCTTTAAACCCTTGAAAGAAATGAATAATACGTGAGTATTCTTTGAATGACCACATCAGTGTTTTCCATGTCTCACCCAACGATATTCTGTACAATTTGAAATGTCTTAAGGGGTTCTACCTCCCAGGGATTTTGCCACACCAGAAAATCAGCTTGTATCCTTCTTGAATCCAGTCTTTTTGTTGTGATATTAAAACCAGGCCTTTTGTCATTGTACTGTTACCTTTCCACCTTCCATGCAGTTCCTAACTGCCCTCTGATTTTAATCCGTGGCATTTTTTGTGTGTTGTTGGCTCTTTCCGTGATGGTGTATTTTGCTTGTAACCATTAGCGACCACTCTCAAAAAAGGTATAAAACACCAGTTGTTAAAAAAACAAAACGAATGGAGGGCAGACAAACTGAAGATGCGTGATGGATACCTCTCAAACAGCCATTTTGGGTCGACCAGGACGTTAACATCTTCAATGCGACGGCTGTTGGCAAAGTGGAGGCGCTTTGGCAGGTTGGCCTTCAGGTACGGCTTGATCTTTTGGTCTGGCTTCTTACACTGACAATACCAAAAATACAGACAATGATTTTATTTTAAATAGACACACATTTTTATAATAGTTAGTTATGTTCAATTCTCATATTTGATATTTAAAATGAGTAATTTTTCAGCAGTTCAAGGGGGAAAAAACTAATAAAGTCCTAAATGTCCATATGTTGCATGTAAAACTAATACCCACGCAGGTTATCATTTCATGGTTGAACATGTAGGTGTTGACGAGAACATTGAATACTTACAGTCATGTTAGCAACAAGTCCAGCTGAGTCCACTGTCAAAAGGGAAATAAGAATGACATCAACATTTCTGTCATCACAGCAGGCACTACAACACCCAAACTTCTGCTAATGCAGCGATTGTCTGACCTGTTACACCAAACCAAAACAGTCCTGTCAAATATAGTTTAACTTGAACTAATATCTTATCCATGCCAATACACACATAGAATCAGCTCTTCAGTTGTTATTATTAAAGCTGAGGTAGGCAGTGTGTTTTTGGCATCATTGGGCAAAAATTCCATAATAACTGTCCAGCATGTTGTAATTCAGGTGGTCTGAGAGAAAACCTCTACTTCTGCCCTCCTCTTGGCTGTTTTCAGGCTTCAGAAAATCTTTCCCGTGACGGGAGACTTTGACCAATCACAGGTCATTTCAGAGAGAAGGTGTGTTCGTATTAGCTGAGCTACAAATGCAGATGCGCGTGCATGTCCCTTCAGACGGTGAAAGCCTGATTCAGTGGCAGAAAATCCTGCAACTTGTGATAAATGTCCAACACCTCCTTTGCCTACAGCGGCGTATAGTACAGAACAACACGTCCCGGCTCCACACGGAGCTTCGGCTCATTATGTTCGATGCCACGGCGCTCGTATCGACGTGGCACAGAGGCGTGATGACAAACAGGAACAGGGAATAACTTTTGAGGGGGGGCAGTGGTGTGTGTGTGTGTGTGTGTGTACTAGCCTCTCATCCTACTGTTAGTCGGCATTGCAGCTGCCTCTGAAGCCTGGGGTGCTCTGCGGCCGCGAAGCGCTGGAGGGACTTCTTTGAGAAGACAAGTCGCGGCGGGAGGGATCGCGGTCTCTGTGCGGCTCACTCCATGGAGAGTGAGCACTACGAGGGATAAGGATTCACAGGGTAACCGACTCCTGCGGCTGCCGGTCGAAGTTGTGGGTTTGGTGGGAGGGTCTTAGTGGAGTGATACAAGGCAGCAGAGAGAGGTGGAAGGTTTTGCATAGGTTGCACAGATTTTGCCTACCCCAGCTTTAAGAGAGTGAAAAAATTATCTGATGGAATAAATCCAAGATCTTAATTCCAACTTTATTTTATCACATTGCATTAGATATTCTACTGAAAGACAGGCAAAACAAAAGCTCTAATGCTATTCTGAATATCCAACAAGACACATTTATACACTCATTTTGTATTGCATGCACCTGCACTGGTTTATTGATTAGCAAACTGCTGCTATCTGTAAAAAATATAATCTAAAGGTTGTTTCCAAGGTTTCAGCACAGCGTCAACATCAAGTCAGAAAGTCGTGCACACAGGAGAACATGATCACTTATGCAGACTTCCCAGGTTGTTGTTGTGGGTAGAAGACCTCAACATGGTCAACATGCAAAATAATTACTTGGGAACTGTGATCAGAAGTAAAAAGTGACGTGATTGTGGTCAGATGACTTAAAACTGTGCAGTGTTTGTCACAGGTTGAGAATTTGCTAGAGACTGCGGTTGACATTATAGTACGTTAATCTACCATGCAGATTGATTTTCAATTATTCTGTCTTTTAACATGCTTTTCCATTTGGTTTTCTGAAATTCTGGATTGGGGCAATCTATGAGGGACATCTCTGTGACTCTGATGACTCAGTTTTCCCTCTGGTACCAATCAGTCAACTTATTTTGTGTCACACACTATTGAAAATAATGTATGACATCTCAGATCTTCATGTTTGACTGGTTTCATTAACACCACATTTGAAACAACATGCTCTTGACTGGAGTGGGTACATCTCTGTGCCGCTCAGATGCTGACACTTGAAGAGCATGTATGTTCTGTTGGTTCATTCATCATTTTCTCCCCTGGATACCAAACCAAACAAACCTGCACTTTGTGCTACTGAATGAAAGAGTTAAACAGCAGCCAGTACATGTCATTATTTTTTCAACATCAACAGGTGTTAGGAGGAAACCTTGGCAACCAGGTGGATTTTTCATGTTTTTCTTGTTGTGAGAAACCACTTTATTAATGTTGAGGCTTTTGAGGTTAAGAAACCTATTCATAAGCCTTTTTATCATATCGGTGTTTCTTGGGTCAGAGCTATCACCTTGATTCTTACCCGGTGAGTGTGGCTAACACTGGCACATGGGAGTTTGCCTTTCAGGGCTTTCTGCCATAAAGCCTGCCAGAAACCTTTAGGAAACCTTTCTGCCAGAAAGGCTTTAGGAAGTCAGGTGACAGAAGAATAAAGAGCGACAAAGTCCATGTAGCGAGGACGTTAAGGTGGGTGTATGGATCAAACACCAGACCTTCACCCAGGAGACCGCTGTTTGTGTCCTGTGTGAAACCGAAAGTCAATGCTGACTTATTATTTTAACCCAAACTATGATATTTTCCTAAACCTAACCAAACCGCAACCGTTTCATAACATTAACCACATGTTAGAAAGCCCGGAAGACAAACTTCTCCCACATGCCTCATACAGCCTCCATACATTGGAGTAGGTTGCCTCAGTATGTTTACTCACAGATTGTGTCTTTATTTTTGGCTCTGATGCGTCCGAATGGTCCTTCAGTGACCCAGTAGTTGCTGATGTTTCCCACCAGCTCCTGCAGCACCTCCTTCCTGTCGCAGCTTGTGGCCTCCATACCTGCAACAGCAATCAGCTGTTATATTACTTGCTGATGACCTTCTGACACTGCTTCTTCAGCAGCCGACTCTCTCTGATTTTGAAGCTTCCTGAATGCACCACATAAGGAAGAGATTTCAAAACATCTCCTGCTCAGAACTCCATAACAGTATGAAGTGTTTGTATCTTTGACAAAATATAAATAAAATTAGCCATTTTTTAACTGTAATGGTTCCATATGTAAAGCACGTTTCAAGTCTCTGCAAGTTCTATCTATTTGCCGTATTGTATCAGTGCATCCCTACTGTAACCCACACAAAAAACATTGGTAAATTGATTTGAGTCATTCATTTTTAAATAATACAGTTGACAGAGAGAAAATGTTTCCAAAGCCATGTTATATTTTGTATTACCATGATCTGCCACAATGATGATGTTGAGACAGCGGTGTAGGCCAATCTGCTTGAGGCCATTCATAAGCTGACGAATGATCTTATCCACACCCTGGATAGCTGCAATCAGCTGCAGGAAACAAGTGAAACACAAACGCACAAACAGCTGACAAAATATCTAATTCTTTTTCCACAGAAAAATTCCAGTTATCGTCAGATAAGAAAATGTAACAAAATCATGCACTGCAATAATCATTCACATTAATCATCGTTGAGACCACACACACTAAACCTACTGTAAACACACTTGTTGGCAAAGGAAGATGCATCTCCAGAGTTAAAGCCTTTGCGAACGAGACAAGCTCGAAATCAAAAGCATCAAAAAGTGAAACAGAAAATAGGGAACATGTAGAATTCACTGCAAAACTTCTGAAGGTAATCAACTTTTTCCCTGTGTTTTTTGACACAGCACTGTTGTTGGTGTGAAAACAGCCTCCCAGCCTGTTTGGCTCCTCAGTAAACTGATTGCCATTGTTATGGGACCTGTCAAACATTGGGATGGGAGTGCAGGGTTGACATTGCTACAGCTGTGAGCTGTCAAAAGGCTTTGTCTTTCTTTTTCACTGTGACCCCAGAGAGGCATGACGTTTCATTCTCTGTACACTCGCATATGGATGGACGACAATAAACAATAAACAAATAAACTTTGTCAGCTCTAAAGGAGCATGGTACAGGAAAACAGGAAGTAGATGTTTCAACAGCTGGAAGCATCTGCCAAGAGATGCAGAGATTTGTCAGAATGAGTTCCATTGTTTAAGTCCAGATAAACTCATTGGACAAGATCCTGCAGAGCCCCAGTTTCATTTTGGGCTTCACTTGTGCCAAAACAAATCGCAAGGAGATGGTGGAAAGGTGAAGATAAGCATGTCTGAGGTAAGGTTACCTTCAAGCAGACAGTTTCAGTATGAAACTAAGGCAACCTGAGACGAGGCACTTGAAAAGGGAGATTTCCCTGCCACTAATCGAAACAGCTATTACAAAAAGGCAATGTTTTCTCATGGAAAGTTCACTGAAAAGCTGATACCGTATCCCACTGACATGATGAGAAGATTAAGGAGGACACTGAGATCTGCCAGAGATTAGAACAACAGATGGATGACACAGTTACAGATGATCTGAATCTGAAAGTCAAGGGTGTAGACAGGGCTTTCACCACACCTGCATCATTTGAGATTGTTGAACACACATGCTCGACTTTGGGCTCAGCTATTTTAGTGGGAGCCCACATACAGACAATTCATAGGAAATCTGGGCCGGGCAGCTATGGCTCAGCAGGCAGTCTGTTAATCGCAGGGTTGGCAGTTTGATCCTTGATGTTCTTGAGAGAGAGACTGAACCCCAAACTGCTCCTTATGGTTAAGCCGCTACCTTGCACGGTAACTCACCGCCATTGGCGTGAGTTTGAGTGTGTGTGAGTGGCTGAATGAGCATTTGTGTATGGGCACTTGTAAAGCGCTATAAATGCAATCCATTTACCAAATGTAGCCCAAACCATTGCTCATTTGGAAAGCAAAATAGTCGCACTGCATAGGGTAAAGTTACAACACAGGGTTGCCAATTAAAAGACACAATTAGTTTGCAAGGTCACAAACCTGTTAAGTCTGCAGTCACACTAGCAGCTCTGTGAGGCACAGCGGTGCCTTGAGCTACATGCTAACATGCTGATTTTTAGCAGTAAAATGTTTACTAGTTACTTGGTTGCTATTTATACCATCCAATAGTTGTTGGTGTTGATGGATATTTCAGTTTGGACCAAAGTGATGGATCAACCAACAGGCTGACAGACCAACATCACCATCCATAGAGCCACGCCAGATTCATTTCTCTATGTATGCTACTGCCACACTAATAGACCTTGATATCAAGCCAAAAACAGGATGAGCATAAAAATGAAAGTAAACAAAAACTTAAACGTGACTTTTTTGTTCAGTATGTCATTAGGAGTTCTTACAAACTACAAAAGAAATACAAGTAACGCTCATGTAACGTCCAGCCCTGATCAGTGCTGCTGCTGGTAGCTGGAAGACTCCCGTTTTAATCACTAGGATTGCTGCAGCCACAAGATGGCAGCACTGAGCACAATGCCGCTGGGAAGCACTCCAGATGGTGAGCAAGACAGAAACCCTGCATCATCTTTGCTTTGACATGATTTGGACTGGCATTCGTGGAAGATACCCTTCTCTATTGGAATAAATTGTGCTGTTAGCTGTTAGTGACTTTACACCCGCCTGTAGTTTTTTTCCACCTTTAAAGTCCCCAAGAAGAATGTTAAAGGTAAAGTCTGGTGATAATCTAAAATGTTTCTAATGTCAACAAAGTCCATTAAAATACCAAAACCAACATTGATTGTATCCTACCAACAAGTATTTATCGTCCCACACAAACAGTCCTGCTGCCACAAATACTCACTAGAGCACCCAATGTGTATTAATCCGCCTCTGAAAATAGCAGGCAACAGTGCCCAGCTCTTTTAGGAAATGTTTAAAAATTAAACTGTATTTTTTTGAGCTTGTTTTTAAAGATGTACATCTTCAGTAGGAACCAATGGGCTTGGAGCTGAGAGCCACAGACAGGAAATCAGAAAGTATTGAAAGACACTTACATATTGTTAGTTTTAGCCTTTTCATAGGATTTATTGAGAATAAGAACATTTTACAATATCGCCAGCCTTGTCTTTTGATTCATGCAAGTTTAAGGAAAAACTAATGTACATACACACATGGCCATTTAAAAGAGATCACAACACAGTCAACCTTTTATTCTTTCTCACTTGTAAGTTACAAGACAAAACACCAGTTGTTCATTAACATTACAGATGTCTGAGGTTAAGAATTACAAATAACCTCCTCCACAGTATTTAGCTGAGGTACTTACTTGGACCACAGAATTTTCACACACATTTGCATTTTATCCTCTGGCAGTTAGAGTGTTCAATGTTCAAAGTTACAAAGGAGCCAATCCGTGCTTATATGGTGATAAAACCAGGTAAATGGTTGACAAGCACTTAAAGCACCAATCAGCAATCTCATTTCAGTTTTAGGATAGGATTAGGTTGAGACTTGTCCCTGAAATGTTGTTTTTCTTATTCTTGCTTGAATTATCAGCAGGCTTCACTGCAGATAATTACTTAACATTTTACCATTTTAGGACACTGGATAAGCAACTTTCCTAAGACTGTAAATGCAATCTGATCCCTGCCTGCTCCCCTCTCTCAAATTCAAACTCCGGACTCTAGATTTTTCCAACAAAGCTGCTGGAAAGTCAGTCAGGTATTCAGTGTTTCCCGTATTCTCATCATGGTGAGAAAAAAAGCACTGGGACACTACAATTTTCCACTCAACTCAGACTAATAAAGTTATT
The DNA here is from genome assembly GCA_002120245.1 of Maccullochella peelii. NCBI lineage: Eukaryota > Metazoa > Chordata > Actinopteri > Centrarchiformes > Percichthyidae > Maccullochella > Maccullochella peelii. The sequence continues at coordinate 12,397 of LKNJ01005314.1, forward strand.
TTAGGATCAGAAGCTCTTCCAGTTTTCGTTTAATCGAAAATAACTATAGCTGCGGTTCCACAGACAATATTTATTCAACCCGACTGACATCATTCTGATTAGAGATTCCAACTTAACTGTTTACATGGACGCTAAATAAAGGGATCCGATAAGATGTGTGTTTATATGCACCGAAGCATTTATTCAGAATTTAACTATTTCAACATGCGTATACAAGTAGCTCCTCTTCCAGAAACAGAAGAAGAAGACGTTTGTTTGAATGACTCGATGTTTCGAGCCTTTCGACCATGGAAGCGTTGAACAATCCTTTTTTAAAGTTGTATCAGCCACAGAGCAGTTTAGTTTCTCTCCCTCCTGGAAACTTGTTCACGTCACCTAATATTCTCCCCCACGTGGGACAAACATGTGCAGAAAGAATATATTTATTCCAACCAGAGAGAAATAATCGGATTAAGGTTTACATGGTTAATAGGCGCTAATATTTTCCTATTGAACGGATTATCAAAGGTTTACACCACCTCTCTCAATCCGACTGTAAAGTCCGTCCGATCGGGTCGGATCTGGTCGGTCTCTTCAGATTGAGGTGGTCACATGAGGTGTTTTTTTTCTGATTGGGCTGTTATTCCCATTATTAGTGGAACATTAGGATCCATGTAGATGCAGCTACTGACTAAAACTAATTCTAATAAAATTAATTATAAACAAAAAAGAAAAGCAAAAGGGGCAAAAAATATTTTGAACCACCCTGGAGACATGCATGACAACTGAAATACTGCCAGACCACAGACGCCGGCTACACAAAAACTGTCAGTCAACAATGTCGCCGATCTTTCTTCCTGCTCTCTGAATTGGCCATCAACCAACACTTTAATTTACGTCTTCTTTCCCCCCTCTAGAGTGCATTTGTTAGCATTTTATTATGCTAGGAGAGGTTGGACTTCCTTTCCGCATACACAGACAATTAGCTGGTGGAAGGAGATTATTTTTAGTCCTAAAGCTTGATTGGCTCATTGGGGTTCCATTTGAGTAAACCTGAAAGATGACCACACTGATTTTATTTTGCCTCTTTTTGAGCTAAAACTGGTCAGAGCTGCGCTGGGAATTACCTGAGGTCAGGGAGATGTCAATCCAGAAAGGTCAGTATATGCCCTCACAGTCCTGAGAAGAGGTTTATTGGTTACTGTGCAGGTTTTAGTGTATATACTGTATGTGATCTGTGTGTATCTGGATTCAATTCAATTCAATTCAGTTTCATTTATATAGCGCCATATCATAACAAAGTTATCTCACGGCGCTTTGTCATATAGAGCAGGTCTAGACCGACTTATTATCAGGAAAAACAAGTTGTAAGCACACACAGATTCCATCAGAGTGCAATCAGATCTCTGCCAGGTATAAAAGCAAACTGCCCGACAAAAACCTATAGACAGGCCCTTCCTCTGCAAAGGAAAAACAATGCAGCAGCATCGCTTCAAACCTGGGACATTCCAAGGTCAAGGAATGGGACAAATCCTAACTCATTTGCATTTTGAGATCCGATCACAGTGCAGGCAGAATCAAGACAGTGAGAACACTCATTAATACCAAGAGTAAATGCGAGGGCCTGTGATCAGATGCCATGATCCAGATAACGTATCCAACAACATGCAAAGTGATTTGATAAATGCATCAGTTTGGACGGTGATGCCAAGTTCAATACATGACTGTACATTAAGGCTCATAAAGAGTCTGGCTGATTTTAATTGTTTTATTAGCGACCTCATTAAATCTTTAATCTGTAGCCCATTAAAGGACTTCAGACTTTTGTAATTGTGCTATAACACGACTTATCTGTGATCATTTGTGGTAATGGACAACGCTAACAAGGCTAATGGAGCTGATATGACGATAGCGTTTGTTTCAGTGCTGTTTGTTTGACATGATGAACAATGGGGAAAGTCAGGTGAGGTAAACGCCAAGATGTGATTGATGAAGATTTGCAGACTGGATAAAAAAAGCACAAAGTAAAGAAATAATAATAACACAAAAAACAAACATCTGAGCTCGGATTAGTCTGATTCATGGATGCTTGAAAAGAGAGCAGAGAGTAAAAAAGAAAAGAAAAGCAGGGCAGAGAACAGAGGAGAAATGTTTTAATCAGTGATTTCTTGTTGTTTTTAGCTCTCTTATCGTTATGTGATTCAGTGAGACAGGTGAACTTACCCCTCCACTGACAGGACCGTAGCTGTGCCCAGATTTATCAGGTTCCTCCAGATACAACGTGTAGAAATCTGGTCTGGAAAAAAAACATTTATGGCATTTCTCCTGAAAACTCCCTACCTGAGGAACTTAGGTTATCAAACTCAGTACCTTCTGTGTACTTTTATAGGAAGGCTTTTTTATAGTAAATCTTTTATCACTCACTGTTTCACGGACTTAAATACAGGAACAACCAACCTTAGATCATGTGGCAGCTGTAGCCACTTCAGTACAGTGAAGACTCTTTCTTCAAACGGCACTTTACTAAAAAAGAAAAAAGGAGAGAGAGAGAGAGAGATGTCAGGAGTGAATATAATGTCTTTAATAACAGAAACAGTGACATCAGAAGGTGGTTTTGTTTTGTGTAAACCAGAGTGGAGAGATGGCCCTGCTGTGTTGGTTTGTTTAACTTGACACAGACCAGTCTCAGCTAAGTAGACGGTAAAAGCACTGCCTTAATGTATTTGTTCTGAGTTTAAGAAAACGTTATTTTACTTGTCTCTCAGCCGTCTCCTGTGTGGAAATAAGACTAAATCTCAATTCCTACGTAAACTCATGTCTTTATTATGTGTTTGCATGTCCACTACAATGGGCGTTTCAACTGAGACAGTGTAAAGTGTCTTTAACATTATAATGGTCTTTTTGGTGGTTTTTGGTGGTTTTTACCATATGTGTTATGTGTATATGGGTAGGCCTAAAATTCTGTTATTTTAAAATAGCAAAACTGTTGAAGAAGTCCTTTTAGCAGTTTGGTCTTTATATTTAAAGTTATTTTACATTGATTTTGAGGTCAATTATGGTTCGGATATCTTCCAAGCAGACTTTCTCAGAGCATATATGATAGTCATGGCCAGTGACAGTAACCAATAACCTTAGTATCTGTAGCTATGGGCTAACTTCATACACCATTAGAATATTATCATTAACTGCCTTTTCCACAATTGCATCATTGCAGTCTACTCATGTATCTGACTGGTGAATGCCGTGCCTTGTTGGATGGTGGTACAATGCACTGTTGCAAAATGTCATGATGTGGACTCTTTGTTGGTTCCTGTTTTATTTTGAAGTTTGGTCTGTCTTGGTTCCTGTGTGTTCCTGCCCTAGTGTCTCCCCTTGTCTTGATTGTCCGTTGATTTGCTTCACCTGTGGTTTGTTGCGCACCTGCCTCTGTTTCCCTCGTTTGGTCTCCTCCTATTTATACTGGTCCTTTTCCTTTGTTCCCTGTGGTGTCATTACCCTATGTTATGTGGTGTTTCTGGTGACCTGCTGTCTGAGTTATGTTTTGTGGTTTCTGTTTTGTCCTGTGGAATTTCTGGATATCCTAAGTTATGACTACTGTGTGTACTGCCTTTTAGTTTGATATCGGTTCCTGTGTGTGGACTTTATTCCCTGTGCTTCTGACTAACCGAACCGAACCTGGACTCCTATGTTTGTTCACCAAGTTAACAATCTGTGTTTAAATATAGTATAATAAACCTGTGAAACCTGCTACAAGCTCTCTTCTCTGTCTGTGATTGGATCCTCTCCCAAAGATGCCCCATAACAAAAAAGTTAAGCCAGATTTTTTTTTTTTTGCTGGGCAGTCCCTCATGGTCTCATTAAAACCGATGACAAGGTTGCATTTTTGGTCCAGCCAGTCAGTGGTGATGGGATTTGACTTTATTCCAGTAGTGCTTCGCAACAGCTTTGAGAGATTTCTTAACACACCCACATACTCTCTTATTCAACAACTTCACCCATAATAATAAAAATGTCGTCAGAAGTCTCATAGGTGGTGGTGTGATATCCACCGCTAGGTCGTGTCATGATTGAGAACGTTTACTTAGCCTGTTTCAGATTTGCCTCCTTAATCCAGCCATGATAATCTCTAGTTTCAGATGTGATGGGTCTGGCTTCCTCCTTGTAATTAAGCATTTTCATAGTTCTAAGTTGTTGGAGTTGGAGAACACCAATTGATGTGGTTCTCGCTTGCAATTATCTGAGATTGTTGTCTTCAGGTCCTCTATAGCGTGCATCTTTCTTTTTGTGTACAATAAGTCTGCTTTTTACACTTTTTTTTTTTAACAGGGATTATAAACTCCTACACACTGTAAACAGCAATATTACAGAGATATTACATCTCTTAAACAGTTAAATCTTTTTGTTTCCCTTTAAATAGCTGTAAGGTTAAAATAATTGTATTCCATCTCGACAGTGTCAAATATATTCAGTATATTCTATAAAATATTTAAATCCAAGTCTCCAAGTTTTTCCCTGGCTGCACCATTCCATCAGATTATAATATTGTAGATGTCTTGTCTATTTTATACACATTTTCTGAAACTTTGGGATCTCCACTAGAAGTTAAAATGTGGGTTTGAACAATATTTGGCACAGCTGTGGGCTGTCATTAGTGGCACTTCTGAGTCAGGCCTGTTGGGAAGAAATGGCTACCCAAAGCATAAATATGTGTATGTGGGAGAGAACATTTTGTAACTGAAGTGTGGTATGAGAGCTGAGGACAAAAATGAATACGCCCATGGTGAAACTCCAACACAGAAGACAAGTGTTGAAACACTAGTGTTCAAAAATATTCACAAAGCATATACTTAACAAATCCCATGAAACACACTGGAGTTTATTTGGACTCAATCCCACACACACCGCCCTGCTGCCCCAAATACTCACTACGGCACCAAATGTGGATTCATCTGCGGCAGAAATGCACTATTTCCTCCTGTTTCAGTACGTTTGTTAAAAACTGCAGTGAAATTTTCGAGATTCCCATCTTCAGTAGGAACCAGTGGGCTTGGGGCTGAGAGCCACAGACAGGGTATAGGGAAGTCACGGACTAACATTGTATCCTATCAAAATCATAGTTAAGTATAGTTATTTAAAAGAATGCGATCTGATTCCACTTCCTGTGACCTTTTTCTGGTAATGATGGACTCTTCTTCTCTGGGTTTGCTGCCACTTTAGGAGACCAAAATTGTTTTTATTCCAAACAAATTGTTCCAGGGTTCTTTTGGAAGAAAGGCTAAGTGAGTCTGTGTGGCCTTTCAGTGGATATCATTGCTCTCATGTGGATAAATGAACTGAAGTAAAGGAGAAGCCATTGAGTTCAGATACATCCAGGATGTGAATGCAACGTAAATGGCTGCTTACAGGAATTAATGATGGTGATAAGCATGCCTTAATCGACAGATACTCCCACCGTCAGAAATGAACGAGTATCAACAGTAATGTGCTTAACTAAAGGTCTGGGCTGATAAGGTTGAAAAACATCCGTACTCCAAAGCCAACTTTTATCATCTCACGCAGCTATAAAAAACACTCCTCCTGGTTGCAAAATCAGCACAGCATTTAATCAGCTGAGGTGATTGCTTATAATCGCTTTGATAGGACAATAAGCAATATTTTGGTGTTATCAATCATTCCCAGGCTTTTATCAATGCCTGGGAATGATTACTGATATTGCTTCAGAGAGCTCTATACGTCACTTGGATCAAAGACTAAACCAAAGTGTAAAATCTCACCTGAGATAAAACACTGAGCTTGAAATGCATTTACAGCACTTAGTGAACGTTAAATTACAGCCAATGGTCTTGTGTGCTTTTCTTTATTTAGACACATGTAAAGCTTGAATAAAGAAGTTCAGTCTTTGCAAATAATTAGCTTTAAACTATTACTATTATACTTTGATCAGTGACTGACAAAGTATTGCGACACTCGCCTCACTTACTTAACGTTGGAGGTGTCACAATATGCCAGTTTTCACAATGACTGTGATATTTTAAGAATTAATGGTGAAGGGTAAATGGCTGCATTTATAAAGCGCCCATTCACACGCTGATGGTAGCCAGCTGCCATGCAATACCAGCTGGGGATCAAACCGTCAACCCTGTGATCACTGGACGACCCGGCTCCACCTCATGAGCCAGAAATAGTAAGCCATTAAATTGTAATATTGTGTAATTTTTCTGGTTGTGCAGTTGTCACTTTAGATTTTAAACTATAGTTTTTATTTTATTTTTATGTTTTCCATTTCTCCTTTTTTTCCCATGCCTTTTCTCGCTCACACACACACAGGCTCTGAGAAGTGGTTGTGACGTCTGCTCTGGTATTTGCCAACAACAAGTGTGCCAAAAAAAAGTTCTGATCTAAAAGCAAGAGACTTTATTGAGTGATTAAAAATAGTTGGGATTCTGTACTTGTGGAGCTAAGGTGAAGATAAAACACAACTGAGCTGACCAGTCATCTTTACAGTCAGCTGCAGCTTATCTGCATTATAGGGAACTGAGGACAGTGTAACATCACAACGTCAAAAAACTATGTTAACCTAACCTAACCTATGTTAACTTTAGTTCCCTAGTTCAGACTTTGAAAACATGTAGTGACTGATGTGCACCTGTTTACCTGCAGCTGCTCAATGTGTGACGGGCCGTCTATTATCCAAAATGTAATAGTTTACCCATACTATACTGTACGGGACATTACACTGCCTGCTCTTTAATGGTGCACAACCAGTGGCTTTGGACACCAGGTTCTCCAGTAGGATGTGATACTACACACAGCTCACATTCTGGTTCCCCGGCACGCTTTTTGTGAAACAGAAATAACAGTCTTACCCATTGTAAGGTTGGTAGATGTTGGGAAAGCTTCCGTTGATTTTGACATCTGATCCTGGCCAGAAGAAAGTCCCAGACTTCAGCCCCTGGTACTTTGCTGTGTGCCAGATCTACAAAAGAGAAACAGGACGGATGATCTTCACAGAAATATGGACCAACACAGACAGGGGGGGTGTCTGAGGGTACCTTCTACAAAATCGTACGCTGAGTTGGGATGCCATTTTTGTTGGCTGCTCCATTAAATCAAATCAAAAAATGTTTCCCCCAGAAGTCCAACTTTAATTCACAAGTAACTCGGAAGCTGTGAGCTGAAATTCAGTCTATTTGATGGGGTGATCAGATGAGAGAAGATCTCAGTTGACAAATATGCTGACTTGCTTATCCGAGTCGCCTTCAGTTATGACTGTGGGCTCACAGCAATGGAATTTAACAGCAGGAGAGCTTTGAGAACTTTTTTTGCCCTCAGTTTTACCAGGCAGGCTACATGCAGTAGTAAACAAAACTAAACATGATTTTTTAGTGCATTAACAATACAGAGGTTTACATAGCACTCTATTGTTGTTATACTACCATTATAATGGAAAGCACATAAAATCATATGTGCAAGAAATAGTGTTATATAGTTTCATTGTTAGATAATTATATTTTACTTCATTGAGCCCCGTACCCAACCGAACCTACACCAGCTCTGTGAATTCATCATCTGAATTTCAGTGAATCAAAGCTAACAAGACTCACAGGCTCTCCGAGGTACCAGTCAGGGTTGTCTTTCTCTGGACTGGACAGACTGAAGGTGGCGTCAAACACCGGGTCGTACATAGTGTTGTCAATCAAACCGTTCGACTCTGGATAGAGACCCTGAGAGGAGAGGAGAGGGGAGAGGAGGGGAGAGGAGGGGAGGGGAAGTATGTGTGACGGTTGTTTGGATATGAACCAGTTTCTCTATAAAATACATCTGTAAAAATACAAGTGTGAGATGAGTCATCACTGACTCAAAATAATTTGTGAGTCATGTGTTTTTCATACAATGAAAACTATATTTGAAATATTAGAATAAAAGAAGCAAGCTGTTACTCTGTGGGAGTGAATCTGGTTTAAAGCTGGTATTCCCTGGTTTCTAAAAAACGTGTTTTCTGAGGTTCTGAGTTCCTGTAAAACTCCTGCAATAGCATACGTGTGTCTGTGTCTTCACTTGTGCAACATGCATCTCATGTCCATCATGTGGGGTTTGAAAACTATTCATAAGGTTTCATAAGGATGTTTTTTTAACCTCTAGAGGAGCATGTTGCTGTAGACGTCTCTTATGTACGAAAAAGTCCCCTTGGCAATGCACACATCTGGTGGTTTTAATACCCTTAGCCACCTACAACAAGTAGTGCCAAAATACTTTGGAATGTTAAAACAAATTGTTCAGCCATGGCTCAATTTCCCTTGAATTTCTAAAACTACACGCTCTCCTGTTCTAGAGTAGGCCGTGACTGGCTTGTTGTTGCATCACCACAAAGGAAACAAGAGTAAAGTATACATCTCTGTGTGCTAATATGCTCAACATGACAATGCTAACATACTGATGTTTAGCAGTAATGTTGTCCATGTTCACCATCTTAATTTAGCGTGTTAGCATGCTAACATTTGCTAGTTAGCACTAAACCAAAGTACTGGATAAATGAAAAGTTTAGCGCTAGAGGAAAAGTCAGGGGATCACCAACGTCAGAAGGATTCATCCTCTGAGGACCACGAATGAGTGAACAAAATTTCATGGCAATCCATCCAATAGTTGTAGAGATATTTGAGTGGTGGTTCGACAGACTGACCAGCTGACAGACCAACATAGAGTCACGCCGCTAGCAAAGCTATAAAAAACACTTTTTCCTTTTGTCTTAGTACTTGTGTTTGATATTTGTTTTTGCACTGTTCTTTGTAATGTGTGGTTTGTCCATCTATCCATCCATCCATGTATCTATCTATTCTAAGATTTCACTGTATGTATTGTAAAGTTTTAAAGTAAAAGTACTTGTTGGGCAGAGAGTTATATTAATATATAAAGCACATTATTGGAATATTATTACTGATGCTTAAACATGTAAGCAGCATTATAATGTTACAGCTGGAGCACATTTTACTTCATACACTGTTGGACAGGTTGATCTATAGCAGAGTATCATATTTTATAAATTGATCACGTTTTGTTTGTAAAATCTTAATCTGTGAAGTAAATCCATCTGTCAGAAAAATGTAGTGGAGTAAAAAGTACCATATTCCCCTGTAGTGGCGTGAAGTAAAATTTAAATACTCAAGTCAAATACCTCAAAATTGTACTTTAATTGTACAGTTACTCAGTTACATGTGTGCAGCAGCGAGTGCCGTGTGTCTTTACCGTAACGATGGTGTAGTGATTGGGGAAAGTCTTGCTGGGAAAGGCTGCCTGCATGTACGGCGCTGAGGTTCCACACTTCTCTGTGACGATAAAACACACAAACTGCTACGTGAGCGTCATGTTGAACTGAGAGCACGGTGCTGGAAACAAGTTAATTCAATTAAAGGGCGTGTGCATCGTACATTCATTATGGTGGACACAACTGACCTTATAACAAATGAACCTGAGCTACAAATGATTCAAGAGCTGGATGATTTATGAGCTATGTTTTTAGAAAATCAAAAAACAGAAAGACAAAACAGGTAACCGTGAATGCTGCGAAAAGTCCAGTTGTTACTCTCTGACTCTCTCACACGTTTTAGAAGATGTAATTCAAAGACAGCGGGACTTGTTCTGTCTTTAAAATGGCTTTTTTTTTTTCTCTAATACAATCCATCGGTTCAGGAATGATTCAGAGGCTTCGTCAGAAGTGAAACAGACTAATAACATGCCACCTGCTTTTGACTTACAGTGTTTGTAAAGAAACAAAACCTAAATTACTGAGAATGTTAACACTCACTGAAGGCTCCTAAATCACAATCATGAGCAGTGAATGGACCACGAAGGAAGACATTTCAAAACAGTTTTTGATGGATTTGCATGACCGTACGAGCGAGTAATGCAGGCTGAACATTTACTGTGATGGATTATTACCTGTCGGGCAAGTTTTATGGTGCCAGTTGATTTTTATATTGTACTGAAATGACCTGAAACCAAAGGAAGGAAATCTAAAACAAAGATTTATCCTTTGGAAATGTTCAGAACTAGTCCAATCTATTGTCCTTCCTTACTAAAAACACTTCCTTACACTGAACAAGCGTTTTAGAGTTCTATGTACCTTAGTTTTCTAAGGTGTAAGACACCTTTTATTGCCCACAAGACATGAACATTAGAAGTGGAACAGAGCGTAATGTGGTTGACACTAACTGAGTTTGTCCAGAACAGGGATGAGAGCGCTCCATGTCTGCAGGTACTCAGCCCGCAGTCCATCCAAAGAGATGAGGAGCAGAGGCTCCTGCTTAAAGCTGTGAGGGGGAGAAATTCAATCAGCAAGAGAAGATTAGACTAAATACACACATACACATACAGTGATGACGTACTGAGTACAGTTGCTGTCACTGGATAAAAACAGGACGTTTGAGGAGCTGATCACATGCAGCAGAAACTCGGTTAATAGATTTATAAAACCAGATTAGAGGTAAAATCAGATTTTCAGACAGAAAATAAAGGATAACTTGAATCAGTTCTCACCAGATCAGTAATCTTATTGTATTTCCTGATTTCTGATGATGAATGCTTACCCTGCGGGACATGTGGGGGTGGACAGGTCCTCACACTTGTCCTCCACCCACTCTCTCTCTCCTGCAGCAGGGCAGAGAAAATACTGAACACATTAGTAATATTTCCAGTTCATGTAACATCTGTTGGTTAGAGAGATGTACACTAATATTTCTGAACCAATTCCAGTTTTCCTCAATTCCAAAAATCCTCAAGTGGCTCTGCCAGCATCACATTTGTTTTTTTCAGCCTCATCCACAGTCCACCTAGATAACCTACATGTTGCATTTTGTGGTCTTATTTTCATCTATTATTATCATCCACTCATTTCCTTTCATGTTGTCGAACTAAATCTCCTCAGGTCTTATCTTTCTCGTCCTCTCTTCCCACGCTTACCGTGGCAGACATGTTTGTAGTTTGTGCAGCAGTCTCCTGCAGACAGACAGTCATCGGAGCAGTGACATCTGCTCTGCAGTAGCCTCTTCTCTCCACAGCGCAGCTTCGTGCACTCCCACTGTTGGGCTGAAAAACAGTCATGGAGTTAGGGTACTACACTGCACTGCAGCAATATTTGATCATAAAACTTTTAAACTGGCTATCCAGTGATGCCCTGAACTTTTGTGCTCCTCAGGAGACGGAGTGAGCCAACAACAATAATGGAGAAAAGTAAGAAAAAAAAAAAAACAAGGAGCAACAAAGCTCCAAATCCGTGGAAGCTTCGGGATAAAAGAGAGCTCATCAAGATGACTGACAGGTGTCAAGCTCAACCAACTAAGAGGGAGTGAGGGCGGTGCTAACACTACCCTTCTTATCTCTAGGAGAAAAGTTCCAGATTGTAGCATCAGAAATATTCCAGCTATTCTAAGATATGTTCATTGTTACAAAAGGAAAATTGTAGGACCAAAGTCAAAAACAAAGTCTCACTAGGGGCAGTGCAGGTGTCGTGGAAGTCATAGCAGCAGCTGTTGCTGGTGTTACAGTTGTCATCACACCTACAGCTGGGGATCTCGTCGTCATAGGGCTCGTAGCAGCGATTCCTGCAGGATGTGTGGGGCACGACTGGAAAAGCAAGACAATACCTAAATAATATTTTTGTCTGTGTTTTGGGCAGCTCTCCTATGAATCATCCATGTGTGTGTGATGGCCACAGACGCAAAATAAACCAAAGTAGTGAAAACAATACAGTGGGGCAAAAAAGTACTTAGCCACCAATTGTGC
>LKNJ01005315.1:0-24336 GCA_002120245.1 Maccullochella peelii
CTCTGTCTCTGTACTCTATTCCTCTGTCTCCTCCTAGGTAACAGAATGTCATGTAGAGAGGACGCTGTAGTGGCTGCTCTGCATGTGCTATGATAACAAGGTGTCAGGATTCCCTTAGGGTAGATTTGCACTACTGGAGATTTGGCTGCTCATAGGATAACACATCAGATAAGAAGAATACGACGGCAGAGGAGAGAAAAAAAATGGGAAGGAAGAGAGCCACACAGACACACTCAAGCTAGAATACTAAATGACATAAGGAGACATAGACATGCATGCATACAAATATACATATGCAGTGCAAGCATAACTAGATGGAGATATACATACAAACAATTATGCAAGCACACATGCATTACACATATACAGGCAGGTGCTATGCAGCAAAGGCTGCATGTAAAAATAGGCAAATAAAAAATAACAGATTCAAACCTAATTTTTAAGGGGAACCTCAGATCACAGCCCAGTATCACTAGAAATTGTCTCCATATTGGACGATTCGGCGCCTCACAATTTAGATCCAGTGCCAACATTCAGTGCAAATGCAGGACGTGTGTGCCCTTCATGTAGGAGTGCAGATGTTGTGGTGGTGGATGGGTGTGTAACAACTTTCATGCAAGACACCAAGTTGTGTCCCGTCACAGACCTGCAATTAGCAATCACCTTTTTATTAATGGTAACCATGATCTTCACCCAAAGGTGTAATTTCCACTGGGGATTTCAGAATCCTAGTTTTGTCCCTCACTTTTATAGTGTGATGTTTGATGTTCTTACTAAAATCCTTCTGTCTTGTCCATTTACTGTCCAGCCATAGTCCACATGAGAGAAGACAGGAGTGGATACATATGTTGATACACTCATCTGAGCCACCATCAGAGCAGGAGCGAGTGGTGCTACAACATCCTGTTTTTGCCCTGGGTTCAGCCTCTCAGGTTTCATACAGGCTGCGCTACCTTGGCGGAGGTTGTTGGCGCTGGCTGCAGTCTGAAGGGAATACCTGCAGACACTATTAAGGACTGATAAAGTACTCCACCTTCTCTGCATGTTTTTCAGATAAAAAACAAAACAATCATTAATCTGTATTTTTAGTTACATCAATCAAAAATATGGCAGTAAAGCACAGAGCTCCTTGTAGTTGTAAGTAGAAATAGTGTATTAACAATACAGCAGAGATTTGCACAGTTATTATTTGTTAATTTTTTTAACACTACCATTATTATGGAAAGTCTGTGAAAGTTTATTTATTTATTTATTATTTACTAGATTCATTTAAATGTAACTATCACTAAAAACAGAGTAAACAAACATAACCACGGTTTGCCACACTGCAGATATTGTAGTGTGAATTTTAACAAAATTTGTTCTGCAGAATGATCTGATATTGACGTTCTGGTCCGGCGACTGGGTTGAATAGCACTACCAAATGTTAAAAATGTTCCCCAAGCTTTCTGACGTTGAAACTCATCATTCAACATCACACTTACATCAACAGCAAAATTTGGGTATTTGAGAGTGCTGCTGCGAGCTATAACAACAATCAGGGAGTGTACTGTTCTTTTAAATGAATGCTGATCATGATTGATGATATCCCATCATGTTTTGTTTGTTGTCTACCATTTGAATAAATATTTCTAGACGACACGGGGGACATAAAGAAAGCTCACCTGGGAGCATCCCACCAGACATTCAGACAGCTGTTCATTTAAAAGATAGATTACAGCTTCATTTACACTCTGTAATTAATACACACACCTTGCCACACGCGGTGGAGAGGGATAAGAATAAACCAATATAACAATAAAACACTCCACACCCTGGCAGCTGGGGAAAGGGTCCATATTTTAATGCTTGTATCATAAAAGTTTACCTTTACTTTGAATGTGTGTCAAAGTGGAGAGCATCTCAGGGAAAGTTAGAAACTTATGTTTAGTATAATTAAGGGAATTGGTGTTTCATTTTCTCACCAAGACAGGACAGAGAGATAGACTTTGCCTCAGGCTCTGACAGATTTGTGTAAGAAGAAATGCTGTGGATGAAAATTACCAAGAATGCATGAATATGTGAAGTTGAGAGAGCAAGGTATAGGGGGGTAAGAGTGGGGGGATTTCAGAAGTACACAGGAAAAGTGACTGAAAGTCTTGACAGAAAACGGCTTTGATGTGTTTTATACACAGATTTTGAGTAAACAAGTGATTATCATACACAATGGATACAGTAATTCAAAGGCACACAGATATTTCTGTTTTTTATCAGACATTATATATTGTTTTGCTTTTATTTTGTCTAGCGCGGGGACACTGAATTACCTTGGCGTCTTTGTCGGGGATGCAGCAATAACTAGCTGGGATTTGTCCTGTGCAACCAGCCCACACAGTTTGCACCAAAACAACTTTGGCGGAATACCTTGGAAAGTACTGCAAGAACTTCTTTGCAACTGACTTACCACAATGACTCTGGAACATTTTGTCCTTTAAACTTGAAACACAAATTGAACGTCCTGGCACCCAACTGCAAGGCATGGATCATTATACTAAAACATAATAAGCATGATAAAAAGAAGTGGCGAAGGACAATTTTGGCCATTGCATTACCGTTTCTAATCCACTTTGGCCATGTACGTTGCAAGAAGCACTGCGGCCAATAGCTGCTGCTAAAAGAGCAGATTCTTTCTTTAGACTCCATATTTATGTCTTTCATACTCATCTAGTGTATTTCATCCAATTATCTTTCACACACTTTGATGTCAGTCCCTTTGTAATTACATAATATTACCCCCAAAAGATTTTAGTTGGTACATCTTAATAAACACATTCTCATTTGTATCTACACATGACATGAAAACACAGACCTTGTACAGTACATACACACACACACATACAGTACACACAGGCCAACCAACAAGGACTGGAGCGGGTCTATAACAACAAGCATGTCTCTCAGAAGTCAGTGGAATATGATGAGAAGAAAGCAGCCAACTACAAAGCTGCACACAACACATAATGCTGGAGGGGAAGGTCAGTGCGGCTCCCCCTTCCACTTTATTGTACTGATGGGAAAATGTCAACTGTGCCATTCAATCATCTAGCCAGCAATCATTTAGTAATCATTCCTCCTCAACGCCTGGCAGCGGCAGAAGGACAGGAGGAGGGAGAGCAGCAAAGGGAGAGAAAAGGGGGGAAGAGAGATAGCATGTGAATAAAGCAAGAAATGGAGAGATAGAGAAAGAAGACAAGAAGAGACAGAAGGGGAGTGAGCAACAGCCTGCCATTGGTAGCTGAAGCGTGTATGTCTTTGACAGCAGACAATAAGTCCAGATGGTAACTCTTCCTTTGTTAACTTTGATGGATATTTCACATTCAGCGTCAAGGCTGAGAGAATTACTATATCACCTACAATAGATTGTTAGCCATCATTTACCTTAAGGTTCCTCCCTGAACGTTTGTTGGGGAAATGCATGTGTCTCTTTTATTGTGCTAAATACGCTCACGCTTCTGCTCACACAGGGTTAGTGAAAATCAATCAATAGGATTATGTATGAAGGAGTCAAGTGAATAGCCTTGAAATTGCTCCCCATCTAGCATGATATACTTCATATGAAGCCTGGGCAATGTGTATGATGGATGACATTACTTAAACATGAGTGTAGGAACAATTACCCCGGGTACATTATTTACAATCTGGAGGAGCGAATGATTTGAATGAGTGGATCAGATGCTTTTTTTTTATCCAGCCAAAATGGACTGTTTCATACCTCCATGGCTCATGGACATTTCCTGGCCATTCTGTACAGATGTAAACACCATTATGTCTGCACTTAACAGCAGGCCCTAGATATCTGTCACTTTGCATGTGCACTGTTTTTGTTTGTATATTGAGACAGGGAACTCTTTCAGTGATGCCAAACTTTGAATTGAGTCAAATTTCGTCAAAGTTTGACCAGGAGGAACCTACCAATCCACTGGCTGTGGGGTGAGAGGGTACTTTACACATGCATGAATGCACCCGCCTGCGTGCATAATGTACTATCAATACATTTCAATTCCTACAGAGAATATTTAGCCTGGTAGTACAAAGAAACAGAAACATTATTCACCATTGCAATGGGTTTTTTTTAGTCGCTCTTTGCCGAGAAACAATCAAAATGTGAACACACAGGGGATAGGCAATGGTTTGCGTTACTTTGTTAAACAGACCAGATCGTATTTCGAACCCTGCAGAGGGCCATGACTTCGGGCCACATAAAGACTACTACTCTAGCACACTTCTCTAGAAGGGGTGTGAGGGCAAAGCCACCTTTACCGAGCCTGACTGCCCTGACACAGTGCAACAATCAGGCCAACAAACAACCCCCACTTGTGACTGTCTGAAAAGGAAGAATGGGACAGGTTGTTATTTCTGCTAATCCTCCCTACAGGGGATCCTAGAAACACTTCCATCTGGATGAGATGCAGTCTCAGGATGGCCAGCAGAGACCAACCCCATCAATCATACTAACTGGCAACGAGGTGGAGGATTGATGACCTTATTTAGATAATAGTTATAATATATAATACATACTGTATATGATCATGCCTTTTCAGGTCTTCCATAGAAAATTTCCAAAAAGCTGTAAAAATGGTATTTGAGTACCATCATTATTATTATTATTCATTATTATTCATCATTATTAACATATTGCTCAGTTTGAATCAAGTTTCTAAAATAGATTTATTTTTCTTTTAAAACTTGTGTCTCCTGCATAATGAAGACGATTAACTGCTGGCACTGACTGGCCTATCATTCAGTATGCTTACTGTAGACTCATTTAGCTTGAGATACCCATTCCAGCTCATTTAGTGAAGATGAGGCATAATAACTCTAGCAAAGCATATAACTCAGACTGTCTAGGGCAGAATTTATAAATAAATAATGAAGAAATAGGCTGCATCGCATTAGGCGGAAACAGTCACACAACCAGATACCCCCAACTGCAATGTAATCATTGTGAGAGTCAGGAGGGAAGATAAAGATTTAATTATAATTGTATTTCCGCAGGCTTCCGGTATCGGAAGGTCAGATTGAGATTGGCACTGGTGTTCCGGTTGATCTCTCTCATTCCAATGCGACTCTGTACCGGAATAAAAGGAAAGAGCATACCGAAATATCCCCAGTGTAACAGAGACAGATAAAAGTGTATACAGAGTTCTGATAACACACTGGGGAGGAAGTAAGACAGAAGCTCGTAGCCGAGGGACAATGCACTCCTGTGATGCAGCCAACATAAGATACTTTTGGTAGACAGTATTAACTGTTTTTGAAAATTAATTCAGAATACTTTCTCTCCTGTTTTTTGGGCTGTGATTGTGATTGCTGTGATGTGTTGACAAGAAGAAAGGTGAAGGAGAAAGAAAAAAAGTGCTTTCGCTACGGTAAATAGCTGTGTGTGAATGTGTGTGCAAGTGTGCTTGCGCGTACTGTGTGATTACACCGTATGCATGCAGGGGTTTCAAAACGTATGCAGTCATTTGAATGCACCCTTGCCTTCTCTCATGTCAATTTTTCTTTATGTCTTTTTCCACCCACGCATTTCTCTTTCTTTCTTATTTGCTTGGTTATGAGGATATACTACACACATTCTTCCATTACAGAAAGTTAGGTGTTGGGAAAGCTGGCTGTATATGTGTCTGTCAGTGTGTGTGTGTGTGTGTGTGTGTGTGTGTGTGTGTGTTAGTGTATGGTTTATATTACTTCAATGTCTACCCCAAGGTGGTGCTGTGCCGTTACCAATCAATGTCCAGATTCTCCAAAAAACATGCCTTTGTGTAAGAAGCTACTATGTGTGCATGCTCACATCTCAGAGGGAGAGAAGTGCTGAAAATCCAGCACATATTTAAAAATCAGAAAACTAGATGAAGCTGAAGTGCTAATATGCATATGTTGCATGTTAATGTGACATTAGATTGTTCAGGGGGTTGTGGGCCACACACACAAGCATACAAACAACACACTAACACACGCACTCACCTCACCTTTTGGTAACCACACTCCAGTGATCTTTGCAGCACTTGCAGATACCATATCGGAACATACACCCAGTAGTATCCAAAGAATAAATTGATATGACATGTTAGAACTGTAGGTAGCATGAACTCTTGTCCTAATAGGCACAGAAGCATGCCATGGGTGATGTGTGATGACATCCGTGTGAACCATCTCCACATCTCCAGATCCAGGAAATTCATATGACTAAGGCTGGAATGAGTAGGATATATTTATCCTTGGCTTGATATTATCCTGACAGGAGTGCTTGGGAATATCTCAGTGTTGTGTATTTTGCATACTACAGGTAAGATTTAAATGACATGCGTGAGAGGAGTGCAGGTATAGATTGCACAGAGATGGAAAACCCTGCCTTCCTTGCCTTTTCCTACCTGGGTTCATGGGATGTAATCAGAGAGTGTAGCAGAGGATGGGTAGACAGCAGAGCTGTAGACTTGAGACTTGGACTTGAGTCGGACTCCAGGTGCAAAAACAAGACTTGTGACTCGACTTGGACTCTTCTGCTGTGAGACTTGACTTACTCGACGCTTGAATTCCTGAAAACTCGACTTGATTTAGCTTAGGACATTGAAAAATGCAGTATTGTGTGTGCGGTAGTTTTTCCTTTTCCTTTTTCCTTTTGAGCCAAACTGTCATGAATAATTAATAACATAACCAGGATATGTGTCTCTATAACCAAATGCACACTTTCAGTTGCAGCTGCTGGCACCAGAGTAAAATGGAAAAAACTCAAAATTTAGATTTAGATAAACATTTGCCTTTCATTAGCCATTTGGATTAACTTTTTTTGTCCATCATGGCACAAGCCTGTGTGCCTCTCCATCTAAACTAATCTATGTAATTAAGAGTCTGATGTTACTTATTATCCTTCTATAAATCTGTATTCTTCTGATATTTAAAATGAAAGCCATGCGTTTGGATAATTGGTTAAGTTGTGCGCATTTAGCACCGCTGTCATCACGGACAGCGCTCTACATTACACTGTAAAAAATATAAGGTTGTTTCGACATAAGAATATGAGTGACCACTGCCAGACCTGCCTTAAAATGTTCACATTAGTTTGTAAAATGTGTTAATTAGTTATCATGTTAAACAACTGAAGAGTCAACTGAACAACAACAAAAAAAAACCTTTGTAATAACTGATAGTTTGTGAAGTCTTTTTTTCCTTCTTTTATGAGCAACAGTGAAAAGAACAGCTATATACTGTATGTCTGTGAGGTAACACTTTTCAATTTTAGTCCTACAAAATGAATACACAGAGAGAGCAACAGAGAAAGAGAGAGAACAAAGCAAATTCGATATGCGTAACAAATTATAAGCATCATCAAAGGATGGACTGTCCAAAAATCCTGTTGTCAAATTATCTGTGTGAATGTGCAGCAAGTCTGTGCCACCCCACACATACACATACTGCATGTATATGTGACTAAAGTGACAATACTTTGTGAGAGTAGTTAAGTGGCATAATTGTATATGTTCCCTCTGGCAAAAAGCCATGAAAGTAGAGTGTAGGGGAGCTCCAGACAGGGGAGAAAAGAAAAATGTTGGAGGCAGAAAGTGACAAAGGAAGGCATGACTGAATTGTTACATTAAGGTCAATGCTTAATTACAACCCAGACTCATTCTCCGCCTCTGCTGTATATTGTGGCAATAATTAACCATTGATTGGACAGGCTAATGACGAGCAAATATTACCATAATGGTGTGCTAACCAAGTGTGTAATAAAGTCAAATAAAGTGTGTACATTTCATCTGGACATACCGTAAATTCTCCAACAAAATGTCATACTTGGCCAATGGCTGGGTCTCAGCTAATAGCCAGCGTCTATTGAACAAATAAAGGCCAAATGAAGACCAGGGGAAATAAGGTGTAAAAACAAAATTACTGGTACATGCACATAAGTGGTTTGCATGCTCATTTCAGCAAATGATACTCCTCCACAACATTATTAAATATCAGCAAAACAACATAGTTATGTTATACCCATTACTGTGTAGCGTGGAGCTTCTGTTCTTACCTGCGATCCACTCTACTTTGCCGCGCTTTCTCAATGTTAAGCTACTCTTGATCAAACCTCCAAACTTCCTGTTGATGTTTTGATTATTTTGTATTCTCTTATTTATCTTTCCTTTGTCCTTTCTTTTTTCACGTGCTAGCAGCATGTTTTTCAGGGGTATTTTTGGAAAGTTGCTTGTTGCATGAACATAGTGTATGAATAGCAGTCAGGTTACTTGTCTACCCAGTCAATGTCACTTTCATTTTAAAATGAATTATTTCAGTTTACTTCGGTACAATATCTGGGCGGTATAGTTATTTAAATTACATGGTCTGAATATTGCTTGCAGTAGGCCAGTATCAGTACACTTATAAACCAACAAACTGATTATACACAGGCTCAATTTGTGTCTAGCATAGTGTTTTCAAATGCCTTTCAGAAATGTACTATAAATTCATTATTCAATGGGAAAAAAAAGAACTTGAACTATTCTGCCTTGAGGGTTTTTGGAATATTTTATCAGAGGTTAAAGTCAATACCTCTCGCCTTTTCAGCAGTACTGGGCATGGACTCATGTCTTCCTGTCCAAGAATTGCCTTTAATTACCATGCATCTTTCATCCCAGGTCTGTGTAGTGTGAGTGCACACAAGGATCACATTTATGCAATACTATGCATTTTTAAATGAAACAATGGTTTTAAATTCCAAAATCATTGTAAAATGTCAAAAATAGTTACAAAAGTTGAGTTTATTAACAACTCATTGACCACTTGTATTTTTTTAAACTGCATTTCGTGAATGTTTGACACACGTCTTGACAAACGTTTTGCTCCAAATGCACTCTTTTGTTCTTTGTGATTAGCGTGTTGATGCACATACAATATCTGGTGATTCCATGGAGCCTTTGATGTGCAGCTGTAAGCACAACAGGGTTGGTATGGCAGGGTTTTTGATTTTATGTACAACAACTTCTGTACAACTGTGTCCATTCTAATTCATTTGCATGCCGGTGTCCTTGTTTTGCATGTGTGTGAGTGTGTTTGTGTGGCTACAATCAGAAAGACCAACAAACACTCCTCATTCACTCCATTGCTGTACAGTAGTACCCATCCATATTTAATATATTTCTATCCATAATTCACAGACCAAACCTCAGTGTCTTACTAGTGAGGGACTCTTAATAGGTTGAGACATCCCTCCTGTTTTCCCCCTCATACATACTTCGTCTCTTTTTCTCTTCACATCTCTCTTTCGTGTTTGTTTCTCTTTGTCTTAATGTTTTCTTTTACACGAATAATCTTGCTTCAATATCAGTTGACCCCCACTGTCCTAAGCAACTTTCCAGTTTTTATCAGTAGTTACTGTGAAGCAAGAAGGTTCCACAACCCATTCACAATCCAAATAGCTTGGTTCAGAGAGGACTCTCAGAATCTAGTTTACAGTTAATATGCAATCCTATAAAGGCGACCTTTAAGGTTTAAAAGCTACATTCCACAGCTGGAGTACACTGTGTGACTGACATCTTTCGGAAGACTGCATTACTTCGTTCCTATTCATTACGATATCCGGAAGGGTTACAGAAATTCTGTTTTGCTATATTGGGATTCTGTATCTTTTGTCTGTTTATCCCAATTCAGTTAATCAAGTGTGGATTTTCAGAGAGTGCGTGTCAAGCTTGAATTCCACAGGCATGCCACCAGATATTTCGCTTTACCATCAACTTGTACATGTGAGACACGCATGTACTATAGATACGCTTCACTACCCTTTAGGACATTTACATGAAAGAGTTTTGTGGGATCAAAGGTGTCAAGGGAGGTGTAAAAGTGATAACACATGATCTACAATTATGACCTATTAGCCGATTAATCAGTGTACTAATTAACTTCTTAGATTATCTATTAAGTAGTTCATCTATTGAAGTTATCCAACCATATCAGATCTTACAGATTCCCTCCCACTCACTTTCTCCAATAGCTATGCACCCATTTTATCTTGCATAATATACCCCCCACCTTTAATCTCTATCGTCAACTTTCACTTATATAGCAAATATCCTATTAAGAATATCTATTCTCAGGCTTCCACCCCCACCCCTTTCTCCTCTCCTGCTCTTGTCTTCTTCTCTCCAACCCAATCTCCCCCTGTGAGCTTTGGTGAGTAATTATGGTGACTATAGGGTCTATTCTCACCTCCCTCAGGCTTAAGACACCTCCACAGACTTGTCAGCAGCAGACTGTACACTACCACAGACTGTGGCTATGATTCACCTCACTCTGCAAATACACCTAAAAGATCAGGTGTCCATCCATACAGACTAACACTAACATTACACTACGCTTTTGTTTTAAAACGCATAACTTTTGTTACGTTTACACCTAGCGTCCACACTACTCCGGCTGCTGACCCCGTTTTAGTTTGAAAACTCCAGATTGCATTTTAGTGAGGACGGGCGAAAATGGAGACGTTCTAAAACGATGACGCATACACCCATGTTCACTTCCTGACTGGGTCTTATCAGCCACGATGTATGCTTCCCTGATTCGTCATGCCCCTGTCATGTGACCCTTTCCCAGACGAAAACAAACGACATTAGCCTTGACTGCCAGCGGTTAATTCAACATGGATAACGAATTACAACACTTACTTTCAGTCGGTCCAAACAGAGAAATCACTGCTCTTACTTTTCTCCATCACTGTCTTCGTTCGTAGTATTTTCTGTAACTAAGCAACCAACCACAGAATAGACAGTCTGCTATTTCTGAAACGGTGATAAAATGCTCTTGTGTACGGATAGTTTTTGTTTTAAAATGCTGTTTTAAAACAAAAACGTAGTAGTGTGGATGTAGCCTTAATATCTGGTGTCACATGTGTGTAAGGATATGCACATTGCATGGCAAAAAAATGCTACATGTTTTTTGTATATGGGCATGCTCATTTGGCTCTATCAAAACAGGACTGATGAAACTATGATCTGGCTTACCTTCGTGTAAGGGACATGGTGTGACATGGCATTGTAAAAGATGATAAATTCATGTGTAGCAGTCAAAGTCTCCCTGATATGACTGCTTGCATTCCCACTGAGTGTGTTTATGCATTACCAGAGATAGCAGCGTGAAACGCATTGCAACAAACATATTTCTTCCTTGTGGTGTGGTGGGAATAACTCAGCTCTTTGTGTGTGGGCCTGTGTGCTGTTGCTGTGTTACTGTATTTGTTTAGAGAACAACAAATAACAGTATTGTACTGCATTTTGTTTAGAAATCAAATACAGTACAAACTGACTAAACCATTATGACAGCAGTTTACATCCTGCACTCAGCTAAAAGGTGTTCAGTACTACAAGGGCGTTTCCTGTGGGATAAATCGTTCAAAATGAGTGAAAAATTCTGTCATGATAGATGTTGACAAATGTTTCACTCTAAAGGGAGATTATTCCTCAAACACTGAGGGGGAATGGTGAGCGACTTTCGGAGAGAGATACTGTAGACGGCGCCTGTATAATAAATAATGAGCTGAAGAACATCACAAGGAACTAGGTTATGTTGAGGTTAACAAACTGTATACTACCAAAACCCTCAATCACCATTCCAGTCCAATCAAACTGCACCACCCTCCCACACACACAGCTCCAATTTTGTGAAACTTGGCATAAGCACCGACTAAAGGCGCACAAAGGCGCCAGCTAAGAAAGAAAGAAAAAATGTCCCAAGAAGAAAATATCTCAAGAAGATGCCTCCTATACTAATGATTTCATTGTATAAACTTCTGCACAAAAAGGACTTTGGTGTTTAGAGTTTGGTGTGCACAGAAATACAAACGATTTTTTTCCCTACCATCCGGTAGTGGCACGTCAGAAGATGCTGTTTGTTATTGTGTTTAATTGCGAAGAAGTAAAAGAAGCACACGTCGGCTTACGTGAGAGGGCTTTATGTGATTTTGTTTGTTGCCTCTTCTAACCAATGACATGATGAGTGCTTATAAAACAACAACAAAAGTCAACCTTAGAAGAAGAGTCAAAAAATATATAGGAGGGTGTTCACTTTTTATTAGGCTTTCATTGGCTTAACACACGACCAAGTTGCACAAATAAGCCAATATATTTGCAATATACTTCTGGATGTTCTAACTTCCTCTTTAAAACTTTATTTATGTATCTATTTAAATCTGATTATTTTTATTATAAAATGAAAAACATGATTAATATGGAAGACCTTATATACCTTGTAAAAAATAATGGTACACATACAATCACATTGCTTGAAAAGCACAAATAATGTATGGTACATAGAATACACTAACACCTACTGCATGTCTTGCACATATAGGATATACTGTATAAACATGCATGTAAACACACTGCAAAAATTATATGTACACTTGTGATGTTCAGCTCTCTTATCCACTCAGTATGCACACACTCATACGCACACAGTAGACAATCTAATGGTGTCCTCTGACATCGAGTTACTTCAAAGGGTTTGACTCAGAACGCTCCCGCCTCTGTTACCTTAAACAGCCCCCCAGAGTGTTGGAGTGTTCACACACTCACATACACACTTACTCAAACACACCCAGTCTTGCACCTCAGCAAAAATACACTGATTGGTCCCAGCGTAGAGCCACTGAGAGGAAACTACAGGAAAGAGAGAGAGAGGAAGAGTTTTTTCCCCTTTTGAGAATATATTTAATGGTACATTTATTATTACTTCATTTCTTTCCACGGCACTTCTCGTCTTGCTTGCGTTGCTTACACATTGTAAGCCTTGTTTTATTTGTGCAGGCACCCTCTAACAAGCTTTATAGGCTCAATTCTGCAGAGCAGCACACAGAACCCTCCTGGTATAGGCTGTATAAATAGCCATCACACTCAAAGTTGTCATCCACAAAGTCAGCAACTTAAGAAGTGGCAAAGTTTGAGGGCTCCACTAGTCAGCATAGAACTACAGTTACAATGCATAACCTTTGCTCTATTTCACACATGCTTCGCCCTCAAGCAGGGCCAAAGGGGATGAAGCCAGATGCTTTTACTCCTTGCTGGCTGCACTAACTGACTGTTTTTGATCTCACACAATACCACAAGCAGGCAAACACAAAACTCACTCGCATCTGAAAGGCAAGAAACCAGGAAATGGAGCCCACAACACATCCATGTCAATCTCTGAAAAACAGGATTAAGCTGCCCACTAGGCTGATGTCTGCACACAGCACACTTTCGAAGCAATCTCAGGAAAGCCAGCGGTCGCCAAGCCACCAATCACGCTTACTAGCCAAGTTGCTGTGAAGGCTAATTACTGTTGCAAATCATACTGTGCAACCCAGTCAGATATCCCCTCCACCACTACAGACCTCCTCAAAAGTGTAAAAGCATGGACCCAGGAGAGAAGCAAGAAGCAAAGTGTGCTGCCCGGGAAACACTGCACCTCCTAACTCATGTGGGAGAGCATCATGTGGGGCCAGTGACAACGCAACACACCAAATTAAGTCGAGATCACAAGAGTGCAAAACCCCGTTACATCACGAGTTCAAAATAATGATTAAAGCAAAGCATAAAAGTAATTAAACCTAATGCCTCCCCAGTCTTCTGTCATTAAACATGCAATAACTGATTTGTTTGGCCACTTGGGGGCAGCAAAGACAAGTTGTGAACACAGCATTGACATAGCATCACCTTTTAAGTTTTTGCGAACTTGTTCGCAAACTGTTAGTAGTTACGGAGCAACAGTATCATTCATTTTACATTACATTACATTCTTTACAGTGTGTGCACTCTCAAATGAATTGCTCTGGCAATGGTATTTTATCTGAAAATGTCCCCACCATCTTTCAAGACAGATTTATATAACAAAGACATTAAAAACATGATAGTGTAATGAAGGTGACTTTGACTCCAGACTGTTAATGTTTAAGCATCTCGTGCCCCCATCCCATCTCTTCTCTCTTCCCCCCCATCTTTATTCTCCTCAATCCTTTTATTGTCATCATTATCCAGAGTAATCTCTGCCCACACGCTACTCTGCCTATTGATTGTCTGTGAATTCTTTGCAGCCAGCTGGGTTTTCAAGGGTACATGCAGGTGAACAAAATACACCCGTCTCCTCTGGGTTCAGTGACACTTTATCCTAACTACCACTGGCACACATTGCATTGTCATGGTGAGATAAATAAAGGCCCTTGCACTATTTGAACATTTATAGTAGAGAGGCATTTAATCAGTAATAGAAATTTATACCACAGCGACTACTGTGACCTTGTTGGTACCTGGATGAAACATACACACATTTAAACAATTGGTCTTATCATTCATAGCAAACCATATATGTTACAGTAGTATATTTATTGAGAAATATTCACCATAAGTTAGTCGCAATGTGTGGTCAACTATTTGCTCTTTGTAAACCATTTATTTGAAAACCATGCATGTGCAAAACAGTTAAAAGCCAGATAACTGCACTCAGGTACGAAGAGCGGATGACGAGAATCCCACCCGCCATCAAACCAAGACAGAGAGACAAAATCATATTCGAACACCGGACCAAAACCAAACACGTCATCAACTGAGAAGGAATCAAAGCCATCAACCGGGGTTCAGTGGACAGCCAGAGAGAGCTCAAGGAGGCCATTCACATCTGACATCATCCTGGACCCATAACAAACAACTTCCACAGCCACCATTTTACAAAACCTAATTTTCCAAACCTGAACATGAACTACCCACTTATTCTAAGCTATTTTCCTTCCACTGTAGCTTATATAGTCAACCACAAATCCGTTTAAGTAAAAGGGATCATCTCATCAGAACTTTGACATTGACAAAACTATAATAACACCCAACAGAATCTCCCTGTCTGCTTGTCTAACCGTGTAAAATAATTCAGTGTATAAATGCTCTACTTGATGTTCCTTCAGGCCAGTGACACAGGCGGAGTGATCCACTCCAAGCTGCCTTGTCATTGCCTATTAATGACTCTTCACACTAAGTGGTTGTTTGAACACTGCCTGTTCCCCTGTTGCTGTTGACTCCCATTTGTTGCTTGGCACCTTTTCTGCACCTCTTATGTCAAAACACATAGAACCTGACAAGCATCACATACTAATGCAGCTGTCATTTAACCTCAGGACAGACTATATTTCATTAACCGCCCTGTACTTAAGTGTTGATGAGGAGTGATGAAGAGAAGTAGGTGCTGGGTCTTTTTAGTTAACAACACAGGGCTTCTTTTTATAGTAATAGAACATTATTGTATTTACTTATGTAGCACTTTCCCTTTTTTTAAGGTTTGGTAATGTCGAAAGAAAGCTAATCTATCTTCTGAATACGCTCCCCTCCCTCCTCTATATTTCTGTCTTGGGTTAGTCACACCTTACTCGCATTTTTCCAGTGCCAGTCATGCCACCTGATACTCATCTAGCCACACATCTTCAGTGACATATCTTCTAAAAACACTTAAGTATAAATCTAGCCTCATGAATGAGTGTGCCTTCCACTACTTAACCTGCAATACTTTCTTAATTCACATTTGTCCTCCTTTACGCAGTTCCTCTCCTTCACAAAGCTCTTCATCTTTTCATCTCACTCTCTCTCTCACCCTGTTTGTTTAATTCAGACTGCACAGTTCACACACACAGATATGTATATATACAAAACACTCACACGCGCACACACAAACACACGCTGTTTCAGACCCCACCAAATGTGTTTTAACCAAAACTGCATTCAGCAAAACCCATATGATTTCAGTCTTCATTGGCTTTAGATTAGAGTTAGGATAAGCTGTCCTGTTGTATGCATTTTTATATTGGTGTGTATGTGTGTGCATGACAGTTACCTATCCTAAACACCAGCCATTTGATAAATGGGCATAGACAGGCTGATGTGGGCCCATCAGTCATCCAGACCTTGGTGCACGGCAGGCAAATAAAATAAAACGTCCCAGGTGCATAGGCAGGAGAAATATGGAAGGGACCGGAGTGACAATGACAGAAGCCTCCAGACATGAGAGGCGGGATTCACCTAAAACACACTGGTGCATGCAAACACATACATGAACACACATACAAATCTATACTCTAACCTTCAGTCTGTTCTCACGCAGTATGTATTGATGTTTGCATACAAGCTACCTAACAAAATTTCACCTGCAAACTGTTATCTCTTCATGTCTCTGCGTTTGGGATGTGTGTTCTATTGTCTGTGTTTGTTCCTCTAGAGAATGTGTCCTCTTCTTAACGCCTGTTGGACAATCATAGTAATGGATTATTCCTCGAAGACTTAACACTAAAGTGTGGTAGGCAGATACATTCCAGCAAAAATGATATATTCTTGTGCGTAACAGATTAGCAAATATGCACAAATGATCTGCAGGAAAATGCCTGTTCTTTGTTTGCTTACGCCGTCTACGTTTATAGTGGCAGGCCTAATGTAATGACGTATTAAAGGGTCATGAGGGACGTGGTGACCACAGCCTATTTCTACTTGTAGGTTCTTCTCTGAACACCTTTCCAGGGAGTTGCTTTTGGCAGCCGTTATTGATTATCCAATGCCCTTAGACCTAGGTATCTACTACACTGGATGCATAGCCTGAGATTGCACTGACTCACAATTAAAATCATTAAATAAAAAGAAATGGAAATAATATGTACAATCATACAAGCAGTTATGGGAATAATATCCCACTCACTGCTTGTAGAAGAAACACAGATGGCACACACACACACACACTGTGTTGTGGTGATATATTTACCACAGCAGCTTTACTTTTGTTGGCTCTGGGCGCTGACATGCACACAGACAAATATTTACACATTCATTCATTCATTACTTGGAATTCAATATGTCTACTCGTTTACAGGGCAGGTTTAAAACATGGAAAAGAGTTCAGCCGTGGGTGGAGAGATGCAGTTGCCCACGCAGAGCTATATGGAGCTAAACACGATTACAAGGAAACTTGGTGGGGGTTTTTTTAATCTTATTTTGTGAAATGCTATTTGAAACAGATGCCCTGTTAAGTTTGTAACAGAAGCAGATGGGTAGCTGCTATACAACTCTGGCAAGCAGAAAGCATTAATATATACCTCCATTAAACTCTGTGTAGTTTTCTTAATGAGTTGAATGGGTCTCAGTGTACTGTATGTATGACTCTCACTTCCTCGTGTTAGTTTTACATGCTACTTTGAGGTTTTTATTCTTCATACAGTATTTGTTTTTTTATCTATATTTCTTTATCTATATATCATCATTTTCTCCCATCCTGTTTGTATTTTCCAGTTACTCTGTATGTATAGAATACTATTTCTAACAAGCTGTTTTTTAAAGCCATACACATTCACTAACATACAGACACGTGTTTGCGCACCCATACAGAACACAAATCATTAAGCATATACCATGTACTTTTACAGAAGTTAAATGCTGCTACATTAAAAGGTTTGGCTTGCTGGAATTGCCAGTACACACACACACCACACACACACACACACACACGTGTTTGCGCACACTGTACTACTTAATAATACCTCCTTGCGGACAAAAGACAAAATGATGCATGGCGAGTCACAGTAAGGGATGGTACAACTATTGCATTATGCTAAGTAAATTACAATAATGCAATCGGTCAATTCCACGCTACATAAAATGCAAGCAAAAGAAGCACGGACCAGAAACAAACACACACACGCACGCAAATCAAGGACCTGAAGACACCACATATTCATTGAATTGCACTCACTATAAATCTTTTAGACAGGTGAGTGGGTTCAGTGTGTTCTGGTCAGATGTGTACCTGTTGCTGTCACGGCCTGGCCTCCACTTCTCTATTGAGAACGTTTTATATGTGATGACTCGCTGTCCTTGCCATGCCATGCAGCATGATTTAGTTATAGCCCCTTCAGTCCGCTACACACAAACATGCATACACATATACTGCACATATACTTACAGAGACACTGTAATATGCACGCACATTTTACTGAATATGCACTACACACATACATACATGCACACGAACTGTAAACCCACATTCCTAGTTTGTTTTTTTCTCAGTGTTTGCTCTTGAAACCCTTTCTTGCAGAAGCTCCAGTCATACTACACTCTGGAACACATAGTCGATAACTTCAAAACAGTGGACTCTAGCTTGCAGAAAGTCTAGCCTGAAAAGAGAGGAGACCAGGAAAATCTCTACAGTTATTTCTGAATGGCAGCAGAAATCTAATATTGGTCAGAAAAGGCTAAGAAATGCAGCTGGGTGCAGAAAAAAAAAGCCTGCTGACATTTTTCCTTTGTCTGTAATAAGCAGATTTTGTATCCCTTCACACACACACAACCACACACACACAACCACACATTCACTCACACACACATACAAGTGTAAAATATCAGTCTATCCCATGCACTTTGACTGCAGTTGAGCAGTCATGTTACAGTAACACCAACCTTTACTACACTGACCACAGTATGAATACATTTTGTGAGAAAAAAAACAACTGGATGCCATGTTGATTTTTATGAATCATTAACACTTTGCAGTGTTCACTTTGGCACCTGGTTTTTATTTAGATTTAGTCTTTTGACAAATTAGTTTAGCAAAATGTTAGTAATTTGACTTTTTTTTGTTTTAGTCTAGTCAAGTCAACAAAAGCTTAAGACATTTTAGCCTAGTTTTGGTCAGTACAATTTTAGTCTAATTTTTAAGCATTTTGAGGCTACAGCTGTCGCCATCTTTGTTGTGTAGTTGCCATGGTTACGAGTGTGTTCTAACTTTCTATCGCAAGCATAAGTTATCATTTCCCATTTCCCGTGCTCTCTCTATTGTTCCTGCTCAATTCACTCAATTGTTCATTGGTCTTTTAGCACTTTGCATTAAAACAGTAATTAGTTCATTTTTCCACTCGTCTGTATTTCAGATTATCATTCAGTTTTTATTCACCATTAAGTGGTTTGTAGGCTGTTTACCATAATCAAGGCTTTTGGCATTTTTGGTGCCCAAGATTTGTGATGAGGCCAAGAACTAGAAACGAGATGCCAATTTCAGGGTCCAACTTTTGACATAAGTTCCCTCTTATTTCTTAATTAAAACTGGCTTGTTTCTTTGTGCATATGAATGTGCAAATGACAACAAGACCTTTGCCCCTTTGTCTGTCTTGAAGGGTTTTTGGCCAAGTTTTTGTCATCTCTCTTTTTGCCTAAACATCTCTCTCTCTCTCTCTCTCTCTCTCTCTCTCTCTCTCTCTCTCTCTCACCATCTCTTCTTAGAGACACTTGTAGTCAAGTGAATTATGTATGAACTGGGCTGTGCTGTAGTCTTTGGGGAGAACAGTAAAACATGCATCCTCATCCTCATTCATAGGCTTTGACCCAGATTATGCTAACATCTCCACCCTGCAAACACAACAAAATAAATCCAGTATAACTCTAAAAGCCTACAAAACCAATATCACGACTTTGCAATACAGTATTGTTACAGTAACAATATGCTGTATCTCTTTTTGTCTTGACACAGAGCAACTCCCTTTGTGCGGACACACACACACACACACACACACACACACACACACACACACCTGCAGGTGTGCATACACACACACAGGGTTGGGCATGTTTGTGTGGGTCCATGACATCCAGTAACTCATCCCAGTCTGATTGGCCTTAGTGGAGGGGCATTGTGGTCAGCAGAATACAAACTGCTTACTCGGTACTTTGTTGAGGTTTCTTTTTTGTTTGTTGCAAATATGAGTGACAGGAGGGTTAGCAAAGAGCCCCATGGGTCACAGACCCAGAAACAGTGAAATGATATTGCTTCTGCAGTGTGTGTTTGTGTGTGTATTGTAGAAAAGAGAGTCAAAAAGTGACAGGTAAACAAAAAAATAAAGATAAAAAGTGATACATTTGTTGTTTTTTTCATTGTGTTAGAGGTTTATTAAAGTTTATTAAAATTATGCATCCTAGTGAGTTGTGTGACATTACGATAATGATCAATTATTGCCTACTACACTGTAACCTACAGTGTGTTTAAAATGTAAGCTGTACTGACCTGAGGGAAGTACTGTTTATTAAGGAAATATGATGGCAGGTGTCTGGGGAAATATTTCCATGTATTGAATAAACAGTGTACGTGTAAGAGCTGTTAATTGTTGGGCCAGTTAATCAGTAATAACAGTTCAAAATTAAGCTAGAGGAGAATAAATAGTGAAGACACAATTGTAGAGAATTCATCATTTGTGTGTAGGTCTGACCTCTGACCAATGGTAAACTGTTAATAATCCTGTGAAATAAAATTGACTTCTTGAGAGATAACATTTCAATCTCCAACAGGTGTAACAACACAGGAAACACAGAGAAATGGAGAGCGCTACATGACTGTAAATACCAAAAATGAAAGGGATCCACCCCCTTAAATGATGCATGAAGTTCAGGCAAAACAAGAGGGAAACACAATGGAGGGACAGTTAACATGGTGCATATTAGAGGTGTTTATGTCGGACACATGCCACTTGTTTGGCACTGCTCATAATGTCTTTCATGGCTCCTGCATATTTTAGCTCAGCTGACGTACGCTTCGTCTCATTTAGAGTCATGTAATTGCCCCAAAAGTTAAAATATTCATCAGACTCATAAAAACATCATAATTTTACTGCAGGGAGAGGATGAGCTATGCAAAAGCCTTCTGCTCTCCCCTGAAATTGTACATCTTTAACAGGGGATAACGCTCTCTGTGAAACTTAGTGGCTTTTCACGTTTTGGGGAAAATTGTCACGTCATGTTGCTAAATTCTCCAAGCGGCCCAAGTAGCATTTGAATAGAAATGACATGGCCACAGGAAATGTTTTAAGGAAGGGGTTCGTTTTTGAGAAAATAGTCATGATGTATGAATGTAATTAAATTTGAACCTGAAGCAAACACTCTTTGCAATGAAAATATTGGCATATTCATGCTGTATATTGGCTGAATGATTGGTAGTTAGGGTCATTGCTGTGCAAATGGCAACTGGTGCTGACACTGGTGATTATTACAAAAGCCCCTTTAGCAGCAGCTGGTTTTGACTAATAAATCAGTCCACCAACCAAAAATGTTGTGTTTTGTAATCGGTTCCTAAGTTAAAAGCAAATGTTGGTTACAGTTTAAATTCAAGAGCCAAAGACGCAAACAATGACAATTATTTAGTTATGATTTGTAGTATGCATTTTATCTACTGAGAACAAAGTGCGATGAACAATCAAAATTCCTTACATACATTTTTAAGCAACCAAAAGACTGAAAATATGTTATTACAGTAAACTCTGATATGTGGCTGTGATGTGAAGGATTCAATTCAATTCAACATAATGAGATATGTTTGTGCAAGCACTTCTGTAACTGTAACTGCATCTAAGTGGAACAATCAAAAGTCTATTTTGTGATGTCTGAAACGGTGAAAGAAATTCAACTCATGAACACTTTGCAGGGAAATGCCAAATTTTGTATTCAGTACACAAATGATCACACTGATAAGTAGGTATTAGTTTGTGAAGAAAGTTTTCAAAGGGTGAGTGGTAGGAGAGGATACTGCATAGTAATCAATACTAATAAAAATAAATAATAATAATAGAAATTCACTTATTTGCTGACAGGAATGATGATGGAATGACAGTGATAGTTATGACAACAAATAATTATGACGTCTACAATGCAAGTGTTGATGAAGAGATGATGGTGATGAAGGTGACAGATAGGATGACTATGATTATGACAAGAGAAGCATCTTGTGTAAATAACAATGATTGCAACCACAAAGACATAAAAAAACCCCCCATCAACATAAGTGATTATATTTATGAAAATGGTGATGGTTGCAGAGAAGATGTGGGCACACGGCAGTAACAGTAAAGTTGAGCTGTAGCAGCCACTGCCAAGCATTACTCATTTTATAATGTAATGAGAGCGCCTGGTTCTAACGCTCAGTGCTTAACCTCGCCATGAGGCAAGGGCAGCAGCACAGGCAACTGACTAACCAGAAGTGGCTCACTAACACACTTACTTAAGGACAGACATGTTATGCCAATATGATATGGGTGCAAATGCATGCATGTCCTCAATGAATGCACAAAATATTAAGATTATGCTCTCTCCCTCCCTTTGGCTTTCGCCTTTTGTCGCTCTATTATGTACATCCGCATGCATTAAACATTTCAAACTAATCTATTTTTGGTTGGGGCATGCAAGGTTAAAAGATGCACAGCAGATGGGAAAACCACAGTGGTTCCCATCAGGGACTAATCCTCTCTTTCGCTTTCTCCCTCATCGTCTCCCCTTTACCCATCCTTAATTCTAACCATCCCATCTCTCTATCCATTCTTCATTAACATACTTTCCATTAATCCCTTCACCGGTGCCTTTATTTCCCCTTTTCTCAACTTGATTATCAGCCATACGATTTGGTTTTAGATAACAGCATGAAAAATGTACTGTTTAAATGGAAATTAAATATGCTAACCTGCTACAGAAGTTAAAGAAAAGTTCCTATTTTTCTATGTTTCAATACTGCATTTCTTATATAGATTTGTTGCCTTCTGGAAAGACAGCAAAATGCTTTTATGTGAACGAAATGCTGGCTTGAGAACCTACATAATTCACACTCAAGTAAACATTTGATGTTGGAAATGAGGAGCTCAGGGATTTGAACTTGTGACCTTTTGAGTGCTTTGCACTGTGATGCTGGAGATGTACTTTAGCATAATTAAAAGGTAATTTGATAAGGTAAGACCATTAGAGATTAGCTAATGTTTGACCTGGGAATGGGAGCACAGACTGTTGATGTTAGCAGGTTTTTATAGTTTCTCATTATGTGCGGTTCAGAGGAAACAGTAGTAAACAAATCAAAGACACCCTAATAACTCACATTTACCTTACCATTTAGCACCCCTATTACTAGTAGTCCATTCAAACATGACATAAAGATTTATTTATCTTTTTAGTCCTATATTTTGTCTTAATTTTAGTGTAAAAGTATCATATGTCGGAGATCAATTTGTAACATTTCACCTTTACCCATATGATTCAATTTTACATATCAAAATATTGCTAATCTATCAGACAGACGCCACCACACAAAATAATAGGGTTATTCCTTCCTAGAGAGAAAGAGAAATAGTGCAAGCTGTTAATGCTGATGTGTTTGACATGTACTTGAATGTAGCTATTATACAGTACTGAGCCTAGGTGAGCACTGTAATTTGGTTAAATTCAATCATCCAAAAAGGTACTTCAAAGTCAATTTAGAGTATTTTAGTGAGGATGAATTAAAAATGAAAGCCTTGTTTTGTATTATTTACTTATGTACTCATTTCAGAACAGCCCTGGGATTGTATGTCTATTGATGAACTACAGTTCCTTTTTTGTGTGTGAGAGTGTAGTTAAATATATGCCTCTCCCAATTAGTTTTTTTTCCATAAGTGTGCAATGTAGGAGGCATATCCGCTCTTATTGTAACAGTGGTAGCCAATACATCAGTTACCCATTTTGTACCTTCTGGAAGCCTCATCCATTAGTCCAGCAGCCACTTTGCCTCGGCAACTTGTTCTTTCTCTAATGTTCAGAGTGAAACTGGTTGATCACAAGACTGTCCTGGCAGCTGAAAGTGAAAATAAATAAAATGAATAATCAAACAAGTCTCTGGAGCAATGTTTCTATCAAAAATATAGTATTTAAAATTAGGACTTTTGAGAGCTACGTCTGTAGCCCATGTGTGGGGCTGTTGCCAGACCATTTGTGCCATCGACCTCTCGAGGGCCCAACCTGGGAATTTGCACAGCTACTGCCTGGATCTGGGCCTGCAGCCCGAACCCCTAGAGAGGACCTGGCTTCTTTGTCTTTAAATGCTATGGCTTGCTAGTTGGGGATAAAATCTGACAACCACACGCACACACATTTAAAGCACAAAGTAAGAGATGAAGCTGTATACACAGATCCTTAGATCTCCCTGTAAAGATATACGGTGTAGTATACACACACCCGTGTCCATGAGCCTTTATGGATTTCATTAACATGGGCTTAAAGCTGCAGAGTTACAGCATACAGTATATATGTTCTGCTCCCGCCAGTCATTGTATAGAGCACACACACACACACACATGCTCACAATGCTTTATTGAACACTGACTTCTGATGCCTTGAGATGAGAACATCTAACCCAACCCTTTCCCTGGCCCCTTGGCCCCAGTTGTATGAGCCTAGGGAATTGTGGGATGATGGTCCTGGGATGAAGGAGGTGGAAAATACATCCTTGTCCTCCTTTTACAGTAGCTAGTTCAGGTGTGTGGGACCC